>JAPQRQ010000002.1:29362603-29373971 GCA_037367365.1 Apogon talboti
TATATAAAAATTCTTCTGATGAAAGCTGTAAAAAACAAACCAAATAAAATAATGGTTTGTTTTTTACAGCTTTGAGAAGCTTGCGTTCAGTTTCAGTTAGGTTAATTTTTAAGAACACAACAGTTAACGGGTATGACTACATTTGCCCACCTGTAGACTCTCCCTTGCATACTTTTCATCTTGTTATATCTTTTTTGTATTTTTCACCTCATGTATTTTCCATTAACCTCTTTTATTAGTTTTTTGTCCTGTATTGCTTCTTTTATACCTTTTTGGTCTTGTTTTTTTGTCTTGCAGCATCTCATTTTCTGTTTGTTACATATTTTATATCATTTTCATCTTTTTCATTTTCATCCTGTTATGTCTATTTCACCATTTTCAACTCATTAGAGTTACATACATTACATCATATTGGTCTACTTATGTCCTTTTTTTGGAGTTTTCATCTTCTTACATTTCTCATATGTAATACACACAAACAGTTATACCAAGAATGTACTCTTTAGAGTGTTACTGTCTCACCCATTCAGACTGAAGTCAGTTTTGATGTTGAGAAGACTTGCAATGGTATAAAATAAAAAGTACAAATGGACTAATCGAACATTTTCAGCTTTGATAAACAGTAAACACCCGAACCCAGGTTCTTCGGCTCTAGCTGGTACAGAGAATTAGTTCAGTACCAGTGTTTAATTAATACAATGTATGTCTCCAAAAAACTGCAGTTGGTGGAGCAGTGTCAGATCTTATTTTTAAAGATTTATTCTGTACAATAATAAGTAATTTAATGACCTACATATTTTTTCGTTGGTCATTTTTCGATTTTATAAGTCGGGATGTTATTATTTCCTGCATGTAGATTGATAGGTAATTACTTATTTATGATACATGCTCCTAAAATAACAATTGCTATAATACCTGACCCAACTGTTTGGATCATTGTCCCTAATAAAAAATACATAATGTCCCTGAAACACATTAAAACTAAAGTAACAACCTGGTTTTTAAAAATGTAAGGAGTGAAAAGTGCAGATATTTGTGTTAAATTATGTAGAGAGTAAAGGTAAAAAGTTATCAGGAAAAATAGATCTTCAAGTCTAGTACAGATACCTGAAAATAAAGTATTTCTACTTAGTTACTACTCACCTTAGAGGCACTTTTTTAATATCTTTTCTAAGTCTGTCCTCTCCTCCTCCTCTCTAAATATTATACTTGTAGTTGTTGCCTCAGGCTTTGGTTCAGTGTCATACTGGGAAGGTCAAAACAGACACACACACACACACACACACATTCATAGATTTCACATATCTCTATCAGCCCTCAGAGGATCAGATTGTTTTACGGGAAATCATGTCATGGGTCAAATGATTGAATTATTAATGGAAGTGCGGTGCAATAACAATCAGCCCTTGTCTATTGCCATTCCAATGTGATATTCACAGCCCCCCCACCTACCCACCAACCATCCTTTCTCAGCCTAACTTGATACTACCATGTTACAATCCAAATCCAATAATGCCGACTCGGCAAAAGAATGTTTCTCCCCCCCCCCATTGTTTCATCAGTCGAAGAGCATCTTTAGTCTGTTGCTCTCACAGTGGAGAGTATTACTGAGTGAGTAGAATCATATCGACTACTGTGCCACGTTTCCAAGGACAAGGCAATGCATTTTCATCAAAAAAAAAAAAAACAGTCGTAGTGAAGTAACATTTCACAATCATTCCCATAACACACAGCTCACTCACAATACACCACTTTATGAGAAGTGTGTGTGCCTTTGTGCATGTGTGTGTCAGCTATGTGTAATCTGGCATTCGCATTCCTTACAAAACTCTAATCTTTGTTCCTTTTTTACAGTGCCAAATATGGATTTTGTTTCTGAGCATAGCTGGAAATCAACCAAGCAAATCTAAGGCGCATTCATGATTCACATTATGTAAATTAAAGCAGACAATTCAGCATTCTCACATTTGCATATGTAAAGAACTACACTCAGAGAGGTACAAGTATTTTAACCTTATTTAACACGCAAGAGACTGAATTGAAAGTAATATGCCTGTGTTGCTTTATAATGTTTTAAGAGGAGTTCAACACACCAGAGGCAGTCCCTCCTTGTGTTCCCTCAGGCCCGTTTCTCACAGAGTTTTTATGGAAATGCTGTGTTATTGTTTAAAAAAAAAATAAAATGGATTGCTGATGGATTCTTGACCTCGGCTCAGGAGGATTTTTTGGTCTGTTTAGAGAATGACCATAAAGCAACACAGGGAAAGAGACATAAGGTCACCCCCCTTTAGCATTTATTATCGTCGGGTGCCAGAAAACACAACTCTTTTAGACATCCTAAACATAGCGCGCTGGACACATGGGCTGACAACTTCACTTAGGAGAAGGAAATCAAACAGGGCTTGTTAATGCAGCTGCTGCAAACAGTCCCATTAGGAGCAGTCACTCCTATTCTTTGTTTTTTTATCATTTGTACTTGCCTTTTCATCGCCTCTCCCTATTGGGTAAGGACCGTGGAGGGAAATAAAAAAGAAGAGGAAAATGAAGGAGAACTGAAGCGTGTTTCGTTAAACATTTAATGAAGACATCTCCTTGCCACTTATAGCTTGAAATGGATATCACAGAGAATAAAACAAGAAATGGAGGCAGAAAAAAAAGTCGCAATGTTTTTTTGCTTCTCTCATATTCTTGAATACAGGCGCTTGCATGTTGAGCCTTTTGGTGTCATTATGCATTCTCATTACGGTTTAACAGAAGTTTCCCATCCGGAGGAGCACAGTCCATGTTTACGGTCCCTCTTTTCTCCTCCCATTTCAAACTCCATAGACATTCTCTGAGGCCTAAATGAGCTTGAAGACAAAAAGAGCACTTTGTGGTATTGTTTTTTTCAACTCTAATTTGCTTTTTCCCTCATTATGTTCTTCACTTTATGGAAAATAGAAAACAAAAGACGACATATGTAATTACCGCATGACTGAAGTGTAAACATGCCTGATGGGCTGGAGCTATGCTTTCGGCGGCGGGCTAATTGTAACTTTCCCTTTCTACTTCAGTGCATGGGTTATACGATATAGCTCACAGTCAGACACGTGAACATGCATATGGACTTACATGCAAACTCACTCCTACACAGATGCCCTCACACTGTGCGAGCAGCAGTTCTCTTTCACTTTCTTTTTTTCCTCCAAAACACAGCCTTGGCGGATGTTATGTATCTGCCTTTATTGCTTTAAAGCGTGAGCTACGTGACTTTAACGAGGAGACGCGATATTGCGGCAATTCTCGCAACCGCATGACTGTCGTACAGTTATAGTGTCTGCACTTTGTTCGAGTAAGAAAAGGACACCCAAGCAAATCTTTTTTTAATACACAAACAGCGCCTCGGCTCGCACCAGGGCCATGTGTTAAAACTACTGTATGAAAGTTGCCAGTCATAGCCTTAAAGCTTCCTCCGGCAGTTAAAACCACAACACTTCAGCCATTAATGGCATCCCGGCCTTGGTTTACACACACATACACACACACACACACCATTCCACACATTACTCCCCTTAGTTCCCCTTTTGATGTGTCAGAGAGAGAACTAGCCACTGTTCCACTGTTTTTTATTGCTCACACAGCAGTGTGTGTATATAAATATATATATTTGTGTGTGTGTGTGCGTGTGTGTAGTGAGAGAGTGTTTGCTCTTCAAAGGCTGCAAAGGGGGTGCGCTACTTAAGGCCTATTAAACCTGGAGCTCTGTTCATTGTAGCTGGGAGAGAGAGCGCTGCGTGCTGAGGCAGACAAAACGGCAAAGACATACCTTTGAACTGGAATCATGTGGGAGCTCACATTTTCACAAGTGCTGCAGAACTGAAAACAATGTTTTGGCGAGTCCCCTGATATGTGTTTTTTTTCCTGCTAAGGGCCAGCTAACAGAGAATCTGTTAAGGCTTTGCCCTGACGGTGTGATATTACAAGCCCACAGTACATAATCCAACATACTGCAAGTTATTAAAATATGACCATAGCAGCTCCCCGGGGCTATATAACTCACACATGCACTGTCTCTGTCTCACACGCACACACACATTCCTGTGGCGTATATGCATACATACTGTCCATACCTCTCTGACTCTCTCTCTCTCTCTCCCCCCTTCTGTCTGTCTGTCTGTCTGATACAGACAGCCAAGCATAAACACACAGTTTTATTTAAAGCTGCCTACAAGCTCACATCCCACGGTGGAAGAGGAAGAGGTAAACTTCACCTACAAATCAATACACGAATGGCGTCTTTTACCTCCATTACACATCTTCCGCTGCAGTCAGTTGCCCTGCAAGGTGAAGGTAGGCATGTCCGAGGAGAAACACTACCTGTGTATATGTTACTCTGTATCACAGAGCAGATAAGGGAAGCAGACAGGAGTCTCTCAGGAAGTAGAAAGGAAGCAAGTGAGACGTTCTAAATCTGATCAATGCCACGGACTGGAGTTTATGTAGACGAAATCTAAAAACAGAGATAAATGATCATAACCTGCAGCAAGGTGGCTTGTACAAAACGGAGTATGGTTCAGTTGATTTCCAAAACATGTTCCAAATGAAAAGAGGCAAGCTGAGGGCGATGATAGATATACCAGCATTGGATTCATTTATAGAGTAGGAGTGGAACACTATTGTTAGATCATAATTCAAACAACCTGCTTCTTTCAACTATGGTAGATGAGGCTCCCAGGAGGATACCGTATAGTCATCTGCATTATGTGTGTGTGTTCACATGCACTGTGCACACACACACCCGTACGCACCCCCCTCTAGATTCACACAGACTAACACAATTTTGGTGTTCATACGGTCCCCAGGGCGCCGAGCAGGACAGGAGATTTATGTTCTCTGTCGTCCAGACACGGTTCTCCCAGCTAGCTCTCCGCTCATTAGGGCTCCTACATGGTCAGACGTGTTACTCTAACAAGCTGTATAGAGCCCCCCTCCAAAGCCTGATGGATTCGAGGGGTGGAGTGAGTTCCCTCACCGCAAGAACTCGGCGGAGACGTCACAATGCATGAGGCATCGTAGGAACAACTCATCTCCGTCGAGGCACGGAAAAGACTATGAGGTTGTTGAGCCATCCATCATGGTTAGCTGCATTTATTAGGCCTCAGTTTAATGATCCTTTCACACACATGAAGATGCACTGAAATTAAAATGTTTGCGTTGTATGCGTGTACAGGCGAGGAGAGCTGTTATCAGCGCTACGATGGGGACTGAAGCGGTAGAGGATGTTTGCTAATCTCTATAGTTACCTGATATGAAATGAGTGTCATTCTCATCTGTGGTTGGTTACAACGAACGGAACAAATATGAAGGACCAAATGAACAAACAGAACACTTGTTTGTGAGCTGCTCTGCTCACAGGGTTTATCAGTTTTACTCCTAATCCGCTTGATAATGCATCCAGAGTCTGTTTTGCAATGCATGCCTGACTGATCATGGTGCGTGTGTGTGTGTGTGTCTGTCTGTCTGTCTGCACATGCGTCTTTGTGTGTGTTGTTTACAGCCTGACACAGCTTCCTGTAAGATCCCTGCTTGTCATGGAAATCTACTGCGATGGAAAGAGGATCTTTGCTTTGTTAAAAACCCATTCCTAGTGGGAGCTAAGGCAATAAGTGCTAACGTCTTTACCAGTGAACCACTTTTCTTCTACAGTGTAGGATTTATTCTAAAATCCTCTAGCTGTTCACTTAAGGCTGGTACACCAGGCTTCCCACTACTGAGAAATACATGATAATGATTTCTTTAATGAAGACATATTGCACGTTCTCAGTCACTGTGGCTCTGATCAGAAAAATAACTAAAATAACTACAGCTAATGATCTCCCACCGGCCTTGTTTGCTCCTTTTTATGGTGACAAAGTTACACGCCATTGAAATGAAGTAGCCAAATAGTGGGTAAGGAAAGATGGGAGACAAGCGTTATTTACAAGCAACGAAGAGATTGTAGGTAAGATAAGTTGATGCTGAAGAGTGAGACAGATGCCCTATGTGCTCCACACTGTCTATATTTCAAGTGCAGCTATCAAGAAGTGGCAAATAAAATGTCTGCAGTCAAATTTTACAGACCAGTAAAGTGTAACTTAATAAAGGCGGTGGAACGCTGGTTGTATTGACTTCTTGTGCAACAACACTGTGATTCAAGAATGATGGAGGATGCCATTAACAGCATCATTAATGAGCCAACCGAATGCCTTTGTAATCAAATGGTTCCGTTCAACAGTCTAAGTTATTCAAACAAACAGAGGGAAGTGAAAACAGTGGTGATAGCTCAGGCACAGACCGGTAGTGCGTTCCTCCCAAGACTCTCCTGATTAATCACACCGCAATTTCGCGCGCTAGGTCATTCACCTCGGCAGCTTTGGCAACAGCGTACAGTTTGATGGTTCTTGGAAAGTGGCGTTTTATCATCGCACCAAGTACAGGCTTTTTAAAATGTAGGACAGGTCAATTCATTCAGTCTTAAAGCTGTTTGAGTTGGCATGCCGTATAGGTTCTTAAAAAGATATTTGGGCGATCTGGAGAGAGTTTCACTTTTCTAACACAACATCCAAAGTAAACCTTTTCATTTCCAGTGATACAGAACCAGTCCAGTCAGAGACAGAGAGAGGTGCCATTGTAAATTAATCAGCCTTGTGGAGGAGGAGGAACAGGAAAAAAACATTCCTCAAATTAGACAAACCCCAGCCCCAGCTTGATGTAGGCAAGCCCTGGCTGTGATATGGCCGGCTTCCACGACTCAGACAGAGCCAAAGCAAATTTAGAGCTGATAAAGTTGGCCAGGTTTGTTACAGTTAACCTCCATGTTGTCGTTGTTTGGAGTAATTATCATTTAGGATGCCTTCGCTCATGGTGTTGTGCAAGTTACTTCCGAACTGTAATACATTGCAGATTACTTGTTACTATTATTTAAAAGTAATTCCTTACCTTACAATATTACTGTCTCAGAATTGTAATGTGTTACATTACTCCTGTATTACTTTTACTTTTGAGTTACATACAGACTATCGTCATAAATGGCACGTGCGCAGTAGAACCCAACCCCCCAATACAAGACATAGCAGAGCCTTGGGACGCATAAATTTGCAGCTCGAAGTACATGTGGATGGATAGCTCAGTAAGTAACACTACAGTCTATGATGTTTGAATCCCAGCAGGAACACTTACATTTTTTTCAACATTTTCCATGTTCAAACAGGGGGTGGGGCCAAGGACACCGGTAGATAAATATGCAATTGATAAAGAATTGTTACTAGTCCTAGAAACGTTAGCTTACCTTGTCATCGCTGATCAGAGGGATTATGCTAACTAGCTTCTGTAAAGCAGGGTTAGGGTTAGTAATGAGCATACGTCCATGTGGACAATGGACTGTCTTCTGCCATCACCCACTGGCTGAACACCAACAGGAAATAGAACTTTACAGACACATTTTTTATTCCTTAAGGCACTGGTGTCAGTCACACTCTACTCTGATACTGTTTTTAACACTTTGACCCTCAGTCATCATGCTTGACTGTAAAACGTTTCTAACCTTCTACGACAGGGGTGTCAAATTCATTTTAGTTCAGGGGCCACATACAGCCCAATATGATCTGTAGTGGGCCAAAGCAGTAAAATAATAACATAATAATATAATAATATATAAATAATGTCAATTCCAAAATGTTATGGCTAACTTCTATGTTTTACAGTGAAAAAAGTCAAATTATATTACCAAAATGTTTACATCTTTAAACTATGCTTTAAAAAAATATGAATAACATGAACAACCATGAACAAAATGAAATTTATTAAGAGAAAACTGAAATTTTAACAATTTATGCCATTATTATGCCTCAGCTTCTCATTTTCACATGTTCATTACAACTTACAGACCACAGTGGATCTATAAATACACAAAACATTTAGTAACAGGCAGAATATTGTTAAAATTGTACTTAATTCTCTTAAGACATTTTAGGTTGTTCATATTTGTTCAAGTTATTCACATTTTTTTGGGACAGGATAGTTTGTAAATGTAAACATGTTCGTGTAATTTAACTTTTTTACACTAAAACAAAGAGAAAAATTTGGAGTTGTCATTATTTATAGGTTATTATGATTGACCTTTACTAGTCTGATCCATTTGAGATTGAACTGGGCTGAATTTAGCTCCTGAACTGAAATGATTGTTAATATCTTAAGTGATTTTTTTTACATTTACAAATTCATTCCACGAGCCAGATTGGACCCTATGGTGGGCTGGTTTTGGCCAACAGGCCAGATGTTTGACAACTGTGCCTTTACACTTTATTGGGTAAGTGACTATTTTTGGTAATTTCCACCTACATTACAAGACAGTGGCAGCAACATTTACAGTGAGAACAGTGAGTCAAGAATCTCAGGTCCAATGTGGTCTACAGGGTCTGTAAGGTCCACCTCTGCATGAACAGTGAGTGTAACTGCTTTGTTAGGTACCATGAAGTAATGGTACTAATGTAAGTAATGATGTTCAAAGGGATAATGTGGATGTTTACAGGTGTCTGGATCAGCACTTATGTTGGTCTAATGTTCTAAAATATATGTTACATGTGTTTTTCTTGTATTTTTAATATTTAATGCTTGGATTTTTTTTGTTTGTTTGTTTTGCCACTTACAGGTAAGGAATCAAACATGGTAACTTCACTGACCTTGATTTTCTACATAATAAAACATTTTGAAAAATTTCACAAAAATAATAAAGTCTCGTTATGTCCTCCAATAACACACTAAGGTCTCGTGGTCTTGCTGTTTATTGTGTTTTTTCCTTCATTTGAGCAATTAAATTATGGGCAAAAGGTGTATTGTAACACAAGAGCTATTGAACATGTACTGAGTAAAATATTACTGAAAATGAATAAGTAATGTCTTACACTACTGCGTTACAACAAAAAGCAGCCTGTTACTGTAATGCATTACTTTTGTAACGCGTTACTCTCAACACTGTTCGCCCGTGTGTGTCCTGCCACTCCGGTGAAACAGACGAGACGGTGGGACGGTTGCATCACAAAGTATTGTTCATTTAGTGGAATAAAAACAAAAGTCAAGCTGTGTCTTTGGGTTTTCATCCAGGCGCATTTTCCCACTGCTGAGTCTCAGTCGGATATGAGCCACTCTTCTGATCTGGGAACAGTGAAGAGGGACTGTAGTGTAGTGTAGTCAGCCACATTTCAAGCTGCTCTGTCTTAGGTGGGGGGGGGACACAGGGGCCGGCCTGGCTGCCTGGCCCCTTCATGGAGACAGTGCTGGGTTTAATTATCCCCAGCTGTGCTTCATCTCCCTCCCCAGCTGGGCTCTGTGTCCCAGTGTCCTCTGCCAGTACGACACATTCGCTCTGAATTCAAGGTGAGACACTGATGAGCGAACACACACACAGCGCCTGCACAGACCGACGTTTTGTGTAGCTATATAGATTATACCTAGCATCCATGCGTAGATGAAAGCAGGCTGCGGTTACAATGATATAAATGCGTATGTCTAAGAATTTTAATCATCCTACAGTTGCCGTGACCTTATGTATGCTGCGTGTTACACTTTTCTTTTGTTGATGCTGTGTTGAATTGCATTATATGGAAAAGTTTTTGTGCCGTTCATTATGCAGTCTTTATGTAGGAGGTAAGATATGAGATAAACAGCCTCCAGGAGAGTTTGCATTCAGTGCCATCCAGGCCAGCTTTGCACTGCTTTTCATCATGAAAACTGATTTGTAGGTGAGATGTAATTATTTTGACTTGGCTTAAATACATCAGCCTCATTACAGTCTTTCTGGGAATGCCAAGAGAGGTCAATTATCTCAGTATTTTAGGAAATAGCTCCTGTGCAATGAGAGAATTACAGCTTTTTAGTGCTGATTTGTCTCAGGATTATGGAAATTTTCAGTGCTGTGTCATTTTGATTTTCTGTTGATTTAAATGTAATATGATCCTTATACGTAGAACTGGAGAAGTTTTATATGTCTTTAGGAATTTAACCCATAAAGACCCAAACATCCACTGGCGAGCAAAAGTATTGATTGATCTCAACTGTTAATCCACTAATCCTGTCAATACATGTAAATAATTGGTGTAAAATACAGTTTGTCATCTTTTTCATGGTCATCAAATATGACCCATTTGGATGTTCAGAGGCTTCATACTTAACGTAGAAACACGTCATCCTCTACAACATTGATTCGCCAGTAAAACCCATGGAGGTGGATCAATGACAGTGGATGGACATACTGGGTTTATGTGCAGTTAATGATATATTTTACTGGAAAAAGTCCCTATTTATTCTGTTTTTTTCTGTTTTGATATATTAACCTTTAATTTTACTCTGAGCGTCTATGAACATCTACATGATCAGTCAATTAAACATGGGAAAATACACACTGAGAAAAACTGAAAAAAAAAGCTAAATTCAGAGGATAATATTATAATAAATGGTGATAAACCACTTAGGAAAGGTTAAATAGAGAGAAAAATTCATTTGGTAACTACCACAAAGGTCTTGCTGGGTCCTTATGGTTTAATCAATTAAAGGTTCATTATGTCAGATTTGCTGGTGTACATCAGTAAAGTTGTCTGTGTTGGGCTTAGAGCTGCTTGTTTGTTGTCATATGTTTTGCAGAAGAGAAGTGGGAGTAAGGATAAGGATTATTTTTTTTTTTTAGTTTTCTCTACATAGCAGTAAGCGTACAGACTGTCATGGACGTAGGCAGCCAAGGCAGCGTTTGCTCAGAAATTGAGGTACAGATGAGTGACTCCAATACAAACTTCACATTAACACACAAGCAGACGTAATTCTTACATATTGAACTTTTAATTAAAAACTGGAAGAGTAGCGTATCCCAAAACTAAGTCTGCTAATTCAACCAAACCCCAATGAAAAAACTTTTGAGTTTCTCCTTATAAATCAAGAAATCATATTGATGTAATTAAGGTTTGATTAATTTTTCCCCCATGGATCTTCTCCAAAATTTAACGGGATTCTCCTGGGTCTATGACTCACCTTCTACCAAGTTTCATACAAATCTGTGGAAAAGAGGTAATGAATATAAATATTTTACAAGTTTATTTTAGTATTTTAAGACACTGTTTAGGTTTAACTCTGTTTAGAGCACATACTGTAAGTCTTCATTAAATCAAATTAACTCTTTATCGGGCAGTTGACTATTTTTGGTAATTTTTGCACACATTACAAGACAGCAACAGTTATAATGGGGACAGTGAGTCAACAATCTCAGGTCCAATGTGGTCTACAGCGTCTGTAAGGTCCACCTTTGCATGAACAGTGAGTGTACCTGCTTTGTTAGGTACCATGAAGTAATGGTACTAATGTA
>JAPQRQ010000002.1:29379773-29392273 GCA_037367365.1 Apogon talboti
GTGTGTGTGAGAGTGTGTGTGTGTGTGTGTGTGTGTGTGTGTGTGTGTGTGTGTGTGTGTGTGTGTGTGTGTGTGTGAGTGGCAGTGTGTTTATGTCGGGAGAGTGTAGAATGGCAGGGCTAATTATCAACACTATTAAAGGTAAGTACATCCAGCTGCATCCCGGACAAGTCCTAATGAAGGACAGCAGACAGGCTGGACTCTTTCATGTGTCGTCTGTTGTTGGTCAATATCCACACCTCTGGACTGCTGCTCTGGTTCAGATCCTGACTTTGAGGGGAAAGTTAATATCGTGCAGTGAGACTGGTTTTAATCCTCGCTTTGTTTCAGTAGCACGCAGAGTTGAATGAACAAGCTTCTCCTTTCTTTTACTTTGAGACCTCGCATTTAAAATGATAAACTTTCACTCTGTAAAATGGGGCAATTAGAAAAAGTCTCTTTATAGAATTATAGGATGATTAAATCTTTAAAGTTTTCCTAACCCATGATGAATAATCGTGTCAAGCTCCATTTGCCAGTGACTCATTAAAATAACATAACTGGTCTTAATTTGTCTTAGTGTGATGATCGATCTATTCTTCAGCTCCAGCAGAAAAGCAACAAATCTAAAATGTTGATTGCTGAGTTGTCACAGTCAAACGACCAAACATCTGTTAAAATAAGAAAAATATATGTTTAGAGATAAAATTCAGAGACAACTTACTGCAAATTTCTTGGAGTGTTGTCAGAGTTCCCAATTTCTGATGTTGTATTTAGGAAATCTGTCCCTCTCTAAACACATTTTGCATGAATGAAAGCATATTCCTCTGAATTAATAAAGTAAGATTTGTGTGTACTCGTGTGCTTACATAAAGTTTGTGTTGGAGTCTGTTTTGTGCTCGGAGCCAGTTTTCTGTTGATGTTAGCTTCTTCCAATTCCAAAGTAACAACATCCATGGTTAGAACCTCAAAGCTGAATTCTGTTACTTGGGTCCTTCTTTTACACAAATGTCTTTGTTTCCGCACTTGATAATGCCTTTGGTTTTGTTCCTCTACGACACTTGCTAGTATTAGCTTAGAAATGAAGTTGAACCAATACAAACTTCACTTAAGCTCTCACATGTCGTCATAACATAATTGCCTAAGTCACATTTTTGGCCAAATTGTGATATTTATATAAAGTGAATCAGCAGTGTTAGGAAAGTAAACTTACACAGATATCACAATTTGGCCAATAGCTTTGGCAATTATGCTATGAGGTTAACAATATACAAATCTTACATCAGCACACAAAAAAGTTATAGCCCCTGCTAAAGCTAACACTAGCTGGCTAACACACAACCAAATACAAATCTTACATTCAACCTTATATTTTTGTTGAATTCTGTTCCATACATATGCTCAAGTGCATATGGGAAATAGCCCTTATGTGTTGGAATATTTGTCATGCTGTAGTTTGTTAATGTTAACAACCCCATTTCTTAGCTAACTGAAAGGCAACACTCATTTATTAACTGAAGAAAATTCATGTGGCCCAAGAAACAAATGATCATTGGCCTTCTTCTGATTGCATTACTGAACAGGAAGTCACACATGATGTACAGTTAGAAAGACTGCAGATCTTTTCCTTCTCACACTGTATGATTTATGCCAAACACCAAAGAATTTGGCTCATTCAATAGAAGCCAAGATGCTGGATTGCATTTCACTGTATTTCAACACTTCAGTTACTGTGCTGTATGCCAACGTATAATATACATGTCTCCATTTCCCCTCTAATTCATGTAACATAGAAATTTGTACATTTCTAATCAGTGCAGCATAAATATATCACTGTCACTACGCAGCAGTCCAACAACTTGTTTCTTCTCTCAAATTACAACGGTTGTAAGTGCTCTTAATTTTTCTGCGCGTGTGAATTATGAATGATATAAAATATTTAAACAGCAGAATAGAGCAACAGCAGAAAGAGTTTCATAATCAAGCTAAGTAGGTGGTGGTCCGTACTTAATTAAATGAGCCCGGATCTGTGCACTGCATCGCTGTTTGACCTCTTTGCAGCAAATTCATTTTTCAAACACATGTTGGCTATTTCACCATCTCTGGACTGTGAAACTGAGACAAGAGGAGAGAGGCCTGTCATGCATGTGAGAATGATCTAACTGGCTGTGAATACAGAGAACGGACCAGTGGTTAGCGGTCGGGGGGAAGAAAGTTAGCAAACTGAATGACATGTTTGTGTGATCCGATGCAGATTTTTCTGAGGCACTCTGATGGAACCCAGGGCCTTTGGGCTAAGAACTTCAAATCATTTCCAAACACACATGAGCACACACACACATAATTACGCCACCAATCCCCACCAGCATAAACACTCGTAAGGTACAGCTGTTCTAGTGTGTCTGATATTAAATGACAAGGTGACTTGGTGTCCTGTAGGCCACCTGAGAGGGAGCGCCGTGCACGGGGACACAGCAATCTATTCTCCTCAGAGCTGAGAGGAACTTACTCAAGCAGAGCAGCAGTTATTTCCCCCCTCTGCTCTGCTCCACTCTGCTCCCAATCCCTCCCCGTTTGCCTTCAAGTCAGCACCAGTTAGTAGTTTCTTCTGTGTGTGCGTGTGTGCAAATGTGTGTCTGTGAGACTGTACGCCAGGCTAATTTCCACAGCGATGCACTGCAGTGTGCTACGAGCATTCTCCAGGATATTGATGTGCTGCATACTAGGCAGCAGAGTGAATCAACGCTGTGTGCTGTAAATATTCTATTGTCACTTTAATGCCTCTGTCAGTGGCTTTGTCCGGGCTAATTCAGTCCACTGGTGTTTTCTGTCCCCTGTAGCTTCCACCAGCAAAGCATCTCACACACATCTGCACACATGTCATGCGCACACATTCATATAACAAGAGACTGAAATAGAGTAAATGAGGAAAGAAGGGGGAGAGAGAGAGAGACTGACACAGAGATAGCGTGGACACACACTGCACACATGAATATAGACACACACACACACACACACACTTTGCCTCGGGTTTTTCTTGCCGTCACAGATGATCAGGCCCAGTTTTGGCTTTGGCTCAGCTCTGACCAACCCCTGGTCCTGGAGCCAAACTGTTAAAAGACATTAAGTCAGCACAGAGACGCGCCACTGCTTCCTCTCTGTGCTAACCACAGGACACTAAAAGTGTATGTTTGTGCATGTGTGCATGTGTATTTTGATGGAAACGTGGTGACTGTGGGCTAAGATGTGCACACACACACACACACATATGTATCCTAATGAGTCTTCGTGTGTTCTTGTGTATGTGCAGCCATCTCCTTGGTGAGGTCAGATAGAGAGAGGGCAGAATATTTGGAGCAGCCTTCCGGTCTCTCTGGGCGCACCACATGCCTGTCGCAGCTCAGTGAGCAGACTGTGAAAAGCTTATGTAAATGACGAGCCGCTCAGATGTGAAATCAGCCCTGTATTAAATTGTTTTGTTCCACTTGTCAGAGCTGATTAGCCCGAAAGCTTTCCAAGAGCTGCACAGGTATTGTGTCAATTGTATTCATATAAGAATACACAAAAAAAAAAAATCCATAGATCACCTTGGGAAAGAGCATCTGTGTAGGTAGCAGGGTGCAATTGCTTTCTGAAGTGTGATCGGTAGTGAGTTATCCCATGACGGATTAGGCCTGTGGGTTTTTAAAGATGTTGGATGGCCCTTCACACATGCACACTGATTGCGATCCTCCCCCGTATGTATCAGAAACACTCCACCTGTCTCTTCAAAGGCGACCGTTCTCACTCCAGATCACAGCTCCACTCAGTGTCACCTCAGTGCTCTTCTGTCTGATTGTCATAGGCCAAGAAACAAGCCTCCCTTATTCTCTGTCCACGCACACAACACAGGGATGCAGCACAGGTGGCATGGCGCTGTCAATCCAGAGCTGGGATGGCAGTGAGCAATTAGAATGTAACAGAAAGAAAGATAAAGAGAGAGACAGACAAAGTTGGGGTGGGTGGCAGAAAGAGAAAGTGAGGAAGCGGAGTTCTGGGTACAAGTTAGGGAGATGTGTGGGCAGGGAAAAAGAAAGAGAGGCAGTCAAGAGATTGCAGCACGACGGCTGGAGGGCTCCCGGCATAAAGCAGGTCTTTGAAAAGGGCAGACAAAGAGAAAAGGTCTCGGCCAAATACCTGAAAGAATGTTGAGAGGAAAGAGGAGCGCGGCCAGAGGGAGATAAGGCAGTTAGCCGCACACTGAGGCAGCTCCTGTGTCATTGGATCAGGTTACTCAGAGCTAACATGTGAGTGTGTGTGTGTATGTGTTTGCATGCAGTCATCTGTGCGCCGGTCCATTTGAGCACTAAGTCGATACCAAACTCTGCCGACATTCCGGAGTGGTCTGTCTGTGTTCACGGTCCAGTGAGGTCGCTGACAAAGCCGTGATGGGTGAGGCTGTGTGTGGCGCCTGCAGAGAGGAGCCCAGGATGTGCACGACAAGACCGTGACCACAGACGTGACCCACGAGCATCGGGGTAAAAGAGTTACACCAAAGTCCCAATATTTCTGTTAGACTCGAGAGATTCAAAGTTCCCATGTGGTGCTTTTTCAAGCTCTTCTCCTGGGCTTCAAAGCATCTTAAGAGGAGAGGCTGCTTTGAAAGTGATTTTCAAGTCTGGGGCTTTATCTGTGTGTGGGAAATCACCCTCTAGCTATTTTGTAAGCTTAGCTACCTTTGAATAGACTAACAGAGCCTTAGGATAAAGGGATCTGCTGAGCTACCGTAGCAACAAACCAAAATGAGGTGCAGACCAACTTCTGAGTGCGCCCGCGTAGAAACGGCAGCAAATCTGTCAGGATATTAGAAGTGGATAATGCGAGTATCGAAACAAATCTAAGCAGTTATTAGTTGTGATTGAGGTCTGATAGTAATTAGTTATGCTCCGGCACACAGACTGACTCCTGTCTAATGATGTCATTGACTTTGTCACCTCCCAGAGGTCAAAGTGCCCATGTTAAACCATGCGTAATGGTTCCATGTTTAGACTACAAGGGCCTGTCCAGCTAAATAGTGATGGATCGCTTCTTTTTGCCGCTGGTGGTGTGTGTTGCATCAGATGATACGGGTCTCAACATGATACGCAGTTGATTAAATCAATACTCCAAGGAAATGTGTGGTGGGGCTCCATTTCAATCCAATAACACAGGGGCTTTAGGTGTGTGCACGTGCCTGCACATGTACTAGTGTGTTTGTGTGTATATGTGTGTTTACCCTTGAGTTGCATGGTACACAAAATAAAAGACAAGGACGTTGTATTTGTTTGCGATATGGTTTTGAAATGAGGTCATCAACAGTAAATGCACGCCTCTAAAAAGGTGTTCATGATCATCTGTAACACATGAAGGCAGAAATCTGTCCCCTATCAGCGACGACGGAGAAGATGATAGTGGTCTTTTGTTGACCCTTGTTCTTAAATCATCAAGAAGAGATGGAAAATGACAGCCCAGGAGGCTCAAGCAAAAAAAGAAAAAAGAGAAAGAAAAATGGGTAACATTTTTTTCTATTTTCCCCGGTTTGTTTATTAGATTTGTTTGTCGAGAGGAGGCCAGCTGCTGCTATGGCAGAAAACTGAATGAGACTGGTGGAGAGATGAAGGACGGACCGATTGTGGATGCAGAATAGTAGATATGAAGGAATTTATATCCATATGTGCGCAGATTTCTGCATTATGTCAAGGATTGTTAACAGGACAGATGCTGCCCTCGGGCTGTTCACATTAACAAATTCATGTGCAAGATCACATAGTTTGCACACACACATAAACACACACACACACACACACACACACACACACACACACACACACCAAACACCAAACACCAAAAGTCAGAGACAGAAAAAACTGCTTTTCTAACTGCCTTTAATCTGCCTTTACCTGTTCGGTCTTTTTCTCCTTCTTTTTTCATTCCCTTTCTCACCCCAGCGGTGACCCATAGCAACCCCCAATCTAATGACCGCCGCAGTTTGACACTCATTAAAGGTGGTCAATTAACCAGAGGGCCCGGAGTCACTTTCATTAGACGACTTGTAAAGGTCTATTTTAGTCTGGCTTTAAACACAGGGGGGGCGAGCGGAGGTGGGGGGAGGGCAGACAGGATGGATGCTGGGTACCTGGACCTCGGGTGGTTTTAGTTGTAGATGCAAAAAAGAAGAGGGGGGTTGAGTCTTTGAGATGAAGGGAAAAAAAAACCTCTGGAGAGTCATTTGTTTTGTTTGTTATTTGTTTTGTTGAACTGGATTCTGTTGGTGTTTTATGGAAACAAACTCAAATGGTAAAAAACAGTGAAATAGCTGAACAGAGCACAGAAAATGAGATCTCATGAGAGTGAAGATGAAAAACAGAGCCATCTGTGCTGAGGGTTGGCTCTCTAAAGACGATCTGGTCTCATTTCAATCCTTTGTATCACTCCTTTA
The DNA here is from genome assembly GCA_037367365.1 of Apogon talboti. Classification (NCBI taxonomy): domain Eukaryota; kingdom Metazoa; phylum Chordata; class Actinopteri; order Kurtiformes; family Apogonidae; genus Apogon; species Apogon talboti. The sequence continues at coordinate 29,386,210 of JAPQRQ010000002.1, forward strand.
CAGTAAATCAAGGGAGAGACTTTTTCCGACGGTTAGAGCTTTTGTGTGAGTGCATTCTTACGTCTGCATGTGCATGTGTGCAAATATAGACACGAGTGCACAGACAGACAAGAATGTTTTCCCCATTGTGCATGATTCTTGCTGTAATGTATCGTGTGTGTGTGTGTGTGTGTGTGTGTGTGTGTGTGTGTGTGTGTGTGTGTGTGTGTGTCTGGTTTTAGGCAGAAAGCGTCTCCCGGTCCCAGGCCTCTGGAGTCATCAGCCTGTGAAGGTCAAGTCTGATTCAGAAAGAGACAAGGCAGATTGGCATGGAAATGGAATCTGCTGTCTCTGTGCCAAACGTCCAGACTGACTGACTGCCCTCAGCCTCTCATCACATCCAAGTCTATCCTCTCATCGCACCGTCCGTCCACTCCTCCTCTCGCGGCCGCCTCTGCATACCAATATCAGGATAACGCAGAGGAGGTTCAGCACTAAAACGGGCCTGTGTAACCATCACGTTGTCAAACAATGGCTGCATGAGCGAGAAACATGAATCCAGCTGTTAGAGCAGCGAGGAACCATCTGCTTAAGCAGAGCTGTCTCTTCTCATTGCCTTTTTTTTTTTTTTTTTTTTGCATATGGCAAAATTCGCCTCGAGGAGTTTTTAAGCAGTTATTTCATAATGAAACAAGAAATGCACTTATTGAGCTAATGGCTTCATGAGCAGCCACCGCTAAGAGATATTGTTCAAATGTTTATTATATCTTTATGAAACAAGTCAAGTTAGATGAGTTTGTATGAGACCTAATAAGTATGTGTGTGTATGTGTGTGTGTGTGTGTGTGTGTGTGTGTTCTGCTGTCGGACGTAATGAGCATGCGCTTTTGATATGAATGAGTGCAGTGAGGCGTGAGATGAGTATGTGCCTGCTGGTATGGAACAAGTCCTTGCTCTTCTTGTATGTGTATGATTTTGTGACTGGCCTGTGTGTACGTTTGTCAGTGTGTGTCTGTGTGTAGAAAAAGAAGGGGGGGGGGGTGTTCACTCGGCTGAAATGGGTCCCTGCCCTTCATGAATATTCAGTTACCCCCTGCGTTCCACTGATGTCAGCTTGCGTGTGGGAAAATTAGTTGCCCTGGTAACAGTGCACCCCAAAAAACAGTTCCTACTGCTGCAAAAAATTAAAAAAAAGAATAAAAAAAAAAGAAGATAGATCTGTCCTGTGGTTCATCCTCAAAACACCAAAGTGCAGCGGTCTGGAGAGAGTAATAAAACACAGCTGAGTGAAATCATCTTGATCTCATGTGGCACACTTAAAACTAGGGCAGCACTTAGGTCACATGTTTAGGTCAGTCTCCCTTCACTGAGGGATTCTCTAATGCATCCTGTCAACCGCTGTGTAGCCACGGCATCACAAGGAACACAAAGCCATGTCTGCGCCCGCTGATGACGCTTCCTGACTGCTCTTCTCAGTTTTAATTTCTCAGCTTTCGGTTGTTTTTTCATAACAGCAAACAGCTTTCACTTATGAAAGGTCTGTTTTTCGCTTTTCGAGGCACTGACATTGATAGATCCTTCACTACTGCTGAATGAGAGATGTTATTATTCTGTCGCTGTCATTGTCAAACACAGACAGACATATGGGCATGCGCACACACTTTCTCCTTCCGATGCACACACACACACACACACACACACACTACACCCGTCAGCATCCACCTTCTCTGCCCCCACAGATGTTGCCTCAGTATTTAGGTCAGTTAGTTTTCAGATGGGTGGTCAGCAACGCTTGTATTAGCTTGGGTTTCCAGGAATTGATACAATAGGCCAGTCAGCTCTGAGTGGCCACCCCAGAGAGGCCGGAAGTGCAGCTCTTTATAATCATAACGGACAGTTTTCGCTTACGGATACCAAACAGCATTAAGGCGCAGCTCATGACTACACGATTTAGACTGCTGTGAAAATCCAATGTACCGATGAAGGCTTTTACTGTACTTAAGATTGATCACATGACAGGATTATGAGAGGATTACTTTTTAAATATAATAGGTTACAGATTACCAGTTACAGTGCAGTGAAGTAATTTCATTCATTACATTTCATTGCTCACTAACAAATATTTTTAACTGTGCAATGAGACTAAAAAAAAGTCCTAAAAACATCCATTTAATCCATTTAATCAGCTTCACAAAAATATTCAGCACTGGTTACTGTAAAACTTTCCGTACAAGTTATTCAGTAGAAGTTGAATTAAGATGGGAATGTTCTTTAAAAACCACAACCACAAAAAAAGAAGAAAAACATCAGATGGACAGATTACAACACACTCTGACTGCAGTAAAGGAAACATGTATATGAACTTAAACCAGTCTACATTCAAGTCAGGTTTTTCTCTTATTTCTGAGGGAAAAGTGCTGAAAGGCTTTCTTGTTCAATAACATGGCCACCCACGTTTAAATTCTACAAACACACTTTTTTTTATCTAAATAATATATTCTGATATAATCCCATTTGAACTATAATTTATTTTGGTAACTGTGTTACTGTTCTATATGTAAATAGCTACTCTCCAGCACTATTTAGTATTACCAGTAATGTTTTACTACCAGGGATACTCAGTAAAAGGAAGCATAAACCTCTGTGGCTGAAAATCCATTGGGAAGTGTCAAAAACTCCAGTTTCTTAAGTGTTCATTTTAGAGTGACTCCAACATTGAGACCCACATGTTAAAATGGGCCATTTCACAGTGGAAATAAACATGTTCACATGCTGGAATAATAAAATGTTTTCTCTACAATTATCAGTTAACTCCCTGTAACAAATGTATGGAGCTGTCTCTGTCCTTACTAAAGACAAAAAAATATATATTTAAAAACAACAGTTGTATGGGGAGTACATTTCTCTATCATCCACATGTTGAAAAGCCAAGAGTTCAGCATTATTATTAACCAGTTGAGTGACAGTTGGGTGCATTCTGTGTCTGTCATGTGGGGTTTGATTGACAGGTAGCCTGATGGAGCTTCTGTTCATTGAATAAAACATATTTTTCCCCTGACAGAAAGCTCTGAAGTGTACCAGTATTAGGCTACAATACTCAGCCTGTTAGTATAACTTACCTAATGTCAGCACTAATTCATATCATATTTGGTGTGTCTGAAATTCTATATTAACGTCTAAAAGAGTCTGCTATTTTGTAGTATTACAGTTTGTAAACTCTGGACACTTTACCATCATAAACAGTTATGAACACTGACTTACAGTGTAGTAGTAACATGTAGTCCATAGTAGTGCACACCTACACAGTCTGTAGTATTACACAGATGTGGGCAATCAAATAGTTTTACACACATTCCGATTGAGGTGAGATGCATTGGTTACCAAGGTTAGAAACACTCAACCTTTCTACTGTGTCTACAATTCTACTGTTTATTTATGCAAACATATGTTGAACATTAGTATGTGATTGTATGTAGTATGGGAATTCAGATGAACCAAGCATGTGTAAGCTCGCAAGTGCCAATTAGTGTTTCTACACTAGGGATGTAGACAAATGATTGGTTAGTAAGTGAGTAAAAATGGTAAACATAGTTGGTTTCTATTTTAAGAATCAACTATTTTTTACTTGGGGTGGGAGGAGAATGTTATGTTATACAGAACAAATGTTTATGTGGCTGCTTCTGCGTAGGACTGAAAAACAGTTAAACCATATTTTTGTAATGTTTCTTTGCATCTAACCTCACCTGAGTGATTTACCATGATTTATTATGATATCCTCTGCATTTTGCATTTTTCAGTGAAACTCTGGTAGGTTCTTATCATGTAGATGTTCATACAAGCTCAGAGTAATTTCAAAGGTTATATCACAACACAGAAAACTGAAGAAAAAGTGACTGACATTTTAGCATAATATATCATTAAATATACATAAAAACAAGTGTCTACAACCGCTGTTATTTGACAAATTGTATTGGTTTTATTGGTGAATCAATGTTGCAGAAGATGACGGTATTTCTATTTTCATTATGAAGCCTCTGAACGTCCAAATGGGTCACATCTGATGATGTTGAAAAGCTGAGAAACTGAATTTAATTATTCAATGATTTGAGAGTACTCGTGGTCAGTTATTGAACATTTTAGATCAGTAGATGCTTTTGGTCGCTGGCGACTGTTTAGGTCTTTGGTGGATAAAGTGTTTAATAAATTATATGGTATATTTATGGTTCACCCACTTCTTGACTGGTCTTTTTTAATTATTATTTTTTTGGTTTGAGGTTGAGGGTATGTGTTGACGATGAAGTCATGACTAATTGATTTACCTTGACTTGATTATTTGACTTTGAAAAAGTGATTAAAATGCCCATTCCTAGTCACTACATTACAAAAAGCTGACGTTGTCGAACTCCATTGTATGCATTACTATTCATTTTGAGGTGGAAACTACTGCTCATGACACAGTTAGTCGGCATGGTTGGTGTTTTCAGTAACTTAGTGTCCGCCTGATAAGTTTCACCGTGGACCCTTAAGGCACTTCACTACAGTGACTTCACCCATGACATGGTTTCTCCACTCCCCCACCCCTTTAGAGGCAGACCCACTCACACCAATGACAGAAGCAGACCTGATGTACAGATTTCAACCCCAAGTCACTCAAGTAAATGTTGAACCCATTTCTTAGAAACCACAAAATCTTCTAAAATCCTGATGTTGAAATTCCTTAGACACTCAGGAGGAAACTGACTTTGTTTGAGGCCTGTGTCTCTCAGCAACAAAGTCTGGCAATAAAAGATCTTGCAACACAAGTCTCATCAAACAAAAGTAAAAATAGCAAAAAAAGATAGTGATGGTAAAAATAAAGCAAGTAATAATTATGATAAAATAATAGCAGTTACCAATAAATTTTGATATTAGTTTACTATTATTGTACTGAGACCTTATTAATCTACTTTTATTCTTGATGTCCTTTAAGTGTTCTTGTACTGGTCATGCTTACGACATCAGTTGTGCTTTGTGTATTATTTATAACCAAGAGTGGTGTAAATTCTGTAAAAGAATTGCCATAAATGCACCACACTGGACCTTTTTATTACTTGAATTGTGTGCGTAGACAAAACTTATTGGGAGCAGACATTGTCAGCTGTAAGTGACATACCTGTCATTAATTCTGGGTGATCAGTGCAAGTAAACAAGCAGCAGTCAGTGAGTGCGATTGAGTGGGAACCACGTGTTGCTGCTTGTTATTTGTGCAGCCATAAGCTTTGCAGTCCACTGTTGACCTAGAGATACGACCCAGCACTGGCCAATAATGTGTCATCTTAGACTGTTGTCTTCTGCACGGGGTCAGTGACCAGTCCATGGCAGCCCAGGTAATTGGACAATACAACGGGTCTGTGACACCACCGGTGCTGGAACAGCCCGAGAAGGAGGAAACATGCCATGACTGACGGAGCAACAACTTACAAAACAAAAGCTACTGGATGAAACCACTCGTGTTATATGGGATCTTTTAAGAAAGCTAGCAATGAACATTGACTACAGGTACGCTTTAACCCTCCTGACCATTCCCACTGAGTAAAAATTAGTGAAGAGATTCATATCACTGGTGAAACCTATGCTGCACCATCTTTGTAAATATCACTCCATGTTCTTCTTCAGCTCCATGATCTTGTCCAAATACAGCCAACATCTAGAGACCCCAGAACACCAGTCCATAAACCAATGGGAGTCATCCACTATTTATATACCATTTATTGATTGTAGTTCTGTACAAGCGTTATTAAATACTGTGACTGCTGCTGCTGCATTTCCCTTTAAAAGTTTGTGCCCATCCCTGTTGCCTTGCATTATTATTTCATCAATATTTAATATAACACTGAATTAAGCGTCAGCCTATATGCAGCAGGTCAGTAATATACTGTGTTATATAAAACCCAGACAGGATAGCCTGTGTTTTTTAATAGACGGTGCATATTTCATTTAATATTCTCAGGTTTTGGTTTAGATATTTTCTCAGATTCAGGATTCTGCTGTTTTGTTTGCTGTCTGCTGTTTAATAAATAAACGCTTGAGAATATTGAATGGGCTTG
>JAPQRQ010000002.1:29394773-29396835 GCA_037367365.1 Apogon talboti
ACTTTTTGTCAGATAAAGATTAAAACAGGAACTCAGTTTTACAAATAAAAATGCAAGTTTCCGTGCTTGTAGGTCTCAGTGCCTCAGATGTGTCTCCATGATAATCTCCGGTGATTTACCTTTTTTGCTGCATTACTAACTGCTTTTAAGAAAGCTGCAGATCCAGAGAAGAAAAAGACAAACTTCTTGGAAGTTGTATTCGTAATTAGTATTCATGGTCATGGATAAAAATGAGTGTGAGTTAAATTGTTCCCAAGCCGCCTTAAACTGCTGGCAGCTGTTGCTTTCCCAGGTGACTTGTTTCATCTATAAAGACATGCAGCTACCATGTTAACACAATGATAGAAAAATGGTGAAACACAGACGCTTGCATCAAGTGAAAACTCATGAGGGTCTTTAAGGTGCAGTTTAAAAATGTACTAGGTACTAAATATGCAGATGAAGTGTGGTTTAAGCATGCAAATGTCTGATTCGAACATGTAAAACAGCTAATATTAATGCAGTGACGGGGCAGGCGACAGCCATTTAACGGTGCAGCAGTAGATGTATGAAAAATGTCCTCATTTCTGAAAAACAGGAACTCTCTTATCTCCTGAGATGCTTAATTCACCGGACAATTCAATGTGGAGCTAATATTTGATTTAATAATGATCTAGAGGATGCATTGTCCCCCCCAAAAAATTATGTATTGTGCTGCAGTGTGTGCCATAACAGTAGTATTTCCTTATTTTTGTGACTGTATTGTAGAACAACAGAAGACCCTGTGGCAAATGCACATACACACAAACAGAGATGCAGAGAGACATAGACTAAAAAAACACATAGTCACACACAGTAGCTCAGTGGGGGGAAGGTTTTAATAAACCTACAGTAACATGGATCTATGGGGGCGTCTCGGGACCAAGCCAGAAAACCAGATGAACGTACCTGCCCCGGGGCTCTGAGAGAAACAGCGAGGACTGGGGGTGGGAGTGAACATAGAAGTGGAATTGTGGGGGGGGTAGTTGTGGAGGGGGTAAGTGAAGCCACAGGCACATTATGTCTCTCATTGCCCTGACTTTTTTCTCTCTCCTGCCATCCGTCTCTTCACTCGCCCACTCGGTCTTTGCTCACATCATCAGGCACACAAGAAGCCATGCCCACAAACACTGATGTGTTTGTCAGAGAAAATGCCCAATCACTTTAATAACATTTCATGCCATCTCCGCTTTCACCAAGGACTTGGAGTTTGTTCCCTTCATTCGGATAAACGCAGACTGTAATTTCAGACAAATGCAATGGAAATGCTGAGTGCAGCCAATCAGATTTAATCATGTATGAAGAAATGTAATTTTGGAGGACACCAGGGCAGAGCGGGTTGATACGGGTATTAGTTACTATGCAAAAAGGCGTGTCCGTACCCTCCGAATATGAATTTATGAAGCCTGCTTGTGATTTCAATCTGACTAATGTATCAGAACAAACCCATCTGTGCAGCACTGACCCCTGAGGTGAGGGTTTGGGGGGTGGAGGGGTGGGGGCAGCAGTGCTGGGTGAGTGGGCGGCTGGTTTTATGCTCCTGATATGAACCAAGGTGGTCAGCGAAGACTAGACATGAATCTCTCAATTATCAAGCTTGTTAGAAAAAAAAAGAGAAAAGCAAGAAAGAACATCACAAGAACAAATTCCATGGGAAAAATTTTATTTATCAATATGCGGTAGTTTCCAAACTGGTGGAACATTATTTCCATTGTAGCTGGTGCCAATAGGTTACGCTGGGAAGCGGCAAAAATGTGAATGGCAAAAAAACCCCAAAATAAAATAAAATTAAAATAAAATAAAAACTGACAGTTATGATTCAAACAAAGGGAAACAAATTCAACAGGTTTTGCTTATACATGCACATTGAAAAATAATACTGTGGCTTTGAACAATAGCAGAAATCAACCTAGAGTGAGGCTCATACCACGAGCGGCCAACAACCTGGTGCTAAATTAGGAAAGGAGGGATGACAAAGGAGAGGGGGTGGAGGGAGGGAGGGAGGGCGGAAGAGAGAGAGGGACGGAGAGAGCAACTTTAAAAC
>JAPQRQ010000002.1:29396935-29410319 GCA_037367365.1 Apogon talboti
GGAGGGAGGGAGGGCGGAAGAGAGAGAGGGAAGGAGAGAGCAACTTTAAAACAAAGGACCGCCTGGGAGATAATGAGTGGTGTAAACCGGATGATTTATTGGCAAGCTCTGTACAGTCACACTCTCATACGTGGCCCCCTTTCTGTCTTCCTTTTATCCCTCTCTCCTTTCCTTCCTCCTTTCCTACCTCTATTTCTCTCTCTCTTTCTCTGGCCTGATAGAGTTATTAAAACCCAGAAAAGATTCATCTTTCTCGACCAAATGTTTTCGTTACATCTCATAATGGAGTGGAAGGTGTAGGTAACTCAAAAGGCAGTGGAATACCACAGTCTTCATATGTAGAGTTAAGTGCTGTCTCCAACAGGGATGGAGCCTTATCATTCATCGTTTCAATGGCCTATCCCGTTTCAAAAAAGGCGCTCAATGACAAAAGCTTTTTTTTTTCTTTTTTTTTTCTTTCTTCTTAGTCCTGAACAGATTTTTCAGAGCAATCCTGTTGAATGGTGATGTAAAAACTCTGAACCCCCAGTTTTTCCTCTTTTAATTATTTAACACATGTGGTAACAAAGACTTCTGACAATACTGGACGCTGCAAAAAAAGACAGCTCATGTGTCCGTTGCAATATTCAGTTTAACTCTAAAAGAAAAGAAAAGAAAAACATATTGCAAACAGAGACAAAAATGCAAGGATTCATACAAAACACACTTTAAAAAGACAGCTATTTACAAACATCCTCCATTACAAAAATCTAATCTTAAATTTTTCTTATGAGCAGTGTTCTGGTGAAATTACATCTTAAATTGGGCTCTATCCATATATTTACATTTCTCCGTTATCTCCTTTTAATTTTTTTTTCTCTCTCTTCAAATTTGAATAACATTAAGTGGTCACTAGAATGAATGAAAATGAGACATGGTTTGTGGTAATTTGGTAATGAGTCCCTTGGCTGGTGTAGGTGAATGGATGCGCACTGATCCGAAACAAAAATATTTGATGTAGATGTGTTTCACAGAGGGCCACTGAGGGCTGCATGCTGAGTTAAAACACAGGACCACAAAAGCACAAGCAGCTGCTTAGGTTGTTAACTCTGAGGTTAACGACACGCAAAAGCCATTGGACTCTTCCCCAAGTCTTCAAGCTGGGCTGCCTTTTAACTCAGCAGTGGATATCCGTGGATGGCGATAGTATGTGGCAGCGGATGATAGGTGCCTCTGCCGGTGAATAAACATTAAATGGCAGTCTGACCGTTTGACTGGAGATAAACCTGGACCCATCAGTCTCGGTGTGTTTGCCTGTGCGTGCATGTGTGTGTGTGTGCATATGTGCGTCAAAACGTCAGCTCATGACTGGGTGCTGAGGAATAGCTGTCCTTATCTGCTCCCCCCCCCTCTCTCCTCTCACACACATCATTAACTGGGACTGCGGAGCTCCGTACTTTGGCAGCCACACTGTTTTGGAGCACCTAGTTCCAGTCCCCGAAACAAGTCTGTTCAGCTGCTAGATCACAGAAGCATACTCTCTCTCACACACACACACACCTAAGGAAAGAGGAAAAACTGCAAATGTAAGCACAAATAAGCACTCACACATAGAACATATGCACATAGATAGATCCGTGCACTCCCCACCACCACCACCACCTTCCACCAGCCCTCATCGCTACCATTTGGGTGCTTCACTGTGTGCACGTGCACACATCTAGCTGCAGTAAATCCTGTCTGGGTGTCGCTGCCCTGGGCTGTGTGATAGCTGAACTGCAGTGTCCTCGCTGGCTGAACACCTTGACTGTGAAATATTCTGCACAGCATTTTTATTCACAGCACAACTAGTGGGAGGAGGGAAAAAAAAAAAACCCAATGCTAAAATACCCGCAACCCCTCGACCTCACCTCGCCCACCGCCCCCTCAGCCCCCGATCCTGTCCCCTTTGCCGTCTTCCTCTCAGGTTAAAGCCAAGTCACAGGAACATTTTCTCCTTTCTCCTTTATCTCACTCTCGCCTGCTGAGTGTGGGCACAGCGATGGCACACAGATTAGTCACATGCTGGTGACACCACTGACTGTGCACTCCACTGAGTCATCTACAGATGGCAGCCAATTGGCATCTGACAGTACTGTACCCAGTGTGTTCAGCCGTGGCTCCAAAACCAACTTATATATTCAGGGCATCCTACCTACAGTATGTAGGTTGGCCAACCAGTGCCAAACATTCAACCTACGCCCACCTAGCCCACGCAGCAGGCACTGAACTAACTGTTTGATGTTTACACTGTAGCAGCAGAAGCTAGAACAAACACATTTCAACACGCCTGCTGTCTTAAAAAACCATTCCCCCGAAACCTCATCAGACACAATAAAACCTTCAATCAGTGCCAAGTAGAGCACAGAAAGGGTTTTGTTAAGATCTTGGGCATGTCTGTGTGTCGGCGCGTCACTCTGTCTGACTTGTTTTTGGAGCGTTAGATACAGTAACTTCTACATTAAGCCAAAAAAAAAAAACTGCCCAGATACAGAACTGGCCTGGACATGTCCATACACACATTCACACAGACAGAGGACACACCTCCAAATATGCACAAGCAGGTCATAAATACCAGAGTAATGGTAAAGCTAATATCAGACCGGTGGAGAAGGGAGCATTCACTGAAACACACACACACACACACACACACACCTACACACACCGTACACCTCAACATCAATAGTCCAGGTCTTGTAGGGATGAAAAAAAAAACAAAAAAAAAACAAAAAACGGATGACATGAGTTGTGACAGGATGAAGTACTAATGATCAACAATTCAACTCTATACATTGTGCACTTGTAGGAAAAGTCTAACAAAATACAACTGCTTTGTGAACTGAATCAGGGTCGAGGAAATCCTCCATCAAAAATAGTAAGTAAGGCAAACATCAGAGGTGCGAAGGGAGAGGAACACATTATTTCACACACTGTGTCTGATACCTGAGCTATCTGGAGAGTTTTCTGGCCCAGCATGGAGCCCTGTCTAGAAGACACACGCACACACACACACATGCACGCAGACGCGCGCACACACACACACACACACACACACACACACACACACACACACACACCCACGCATACCCACTACTTCTTTTTAGGCTTGCAAACAAACTGCAGGCTGAGTGGCGTCCGGGACCTGTGTCTGCCTGTTTTCCTGACTAGTGTGCTAGGGATGGTGTGTTTAATTGGGTGTAGCACAGACTGGACTTCAGGGAACTGAGATAAGTTGTATCCTGCCCGCAAACCACGAGTTCCATCTGCTGTCCCGTCCCCACCCTCTTCAACAACAACTCCCCTATCGGAGCACCGCAGGGACACGTAAAAGAGTGGCAGGTGAGGAGGAGGAGGGGGAGGCGGAGGCAGAGGGGGGGCTGGGGATTTTCAAACAACCCAAACAAACAGAATAAACGTCTCTCAGTTAGCTCGCAATCCCGCTGGTTACTGGTCAGTGCGTGTCTCTCCAGATTTGTGCAGCAGGTGGTAGAAATAACACGGGCTTGAGGAAACATCAAGTCCCCAAAATGCAAAGGAAAGTGTTCTTCCCATGAACATAAATCAAGCGCTCCCCTCTTTCTCTCTCCCGTCTCCGTCGCGTGGAGCACATCAGACTTTGTAGTAGATGTTGGCGGGGCTCTGAGGCGGCATCTCCTGGACTATGTAGACGGGGTGGCCATAGTCGCCGCTCACCTTCTCATAGTGAGGGCAGTAGTTGTTCTCTGTCCGCAGCGGAATGATGATGTCACTGGGCTCCGTGCCAGCCGTGCCCCCGGGAAGCTTGGGATTGGACAGCGTGCTGAGTGACAGTGCGGAGGGGCGGGGCTGCGAGTGGGAGTTTTTCCTGGCACGTTTGCGCATCTTGATGAGGAGGATAACAAGGAGGAGGATGAGCAGGAGGAAGATGATGCAGCCGGCTCCGATGGCGGAGAACACGGCCACTTTGGAGCTGAGGATGCCGTCCGAAGTTGAAGACGTATTCGACTGGTCCTGATTCATGGCGTGGTCTAGAGAGAGAACGGAAGAGAAGAAAGGCTTAGAAAACACAAAACACTGACACTGTTTACATGAACACTAATAAGTTTGATCCTGTTTGTCCAGATTTTCTACAGTTCTTTTCTTCTTCTTCTTCTTCTAATCTATTATGTATAGTGTTTGCTATAAGTGTTTTTGCGATAAGTGTTTGCTTATCTATCTGTCTGTCTGTCTGTCTGTCTGTCTGTCTGTCTGTCTGTCTATCTATCTATCTATCTATCTATCTATCTATCTATCTATTTAATAGTGTATATCATTTTATATCATGGTGACAGTATATGTAGTTGGAAATTCTGGAAATTCAATTAAAAAATAATTTTAATATTTAACATCTACCCTTCTCATGGAACCCTAACATAAAGTTCATGGACTTATTGTTATAAAACAAATGTTAATGTTAAACTTCACTTCAAAGTGTTTAGCATTCAAGCTAACACACAAGCTAAACTATATCAGGTCAAATATGGTTAAAGTATAAGCTAAGGCTGGGCTAAGTATCAAATTAATTTTTTGTATCATGGTTTTGTATTCGACAAGTGTGAAAAATGCTTCAGTTGCAAAATTGGGAGTTTTCCTCTGGAGTCTTACTCAAGAAAAATTCTAAATGCTACCTGTTTGTTTCTTGTAATGTATTCACTGTGAATGTGTTTCTGTAGCTGTATATGGAATACAGTTTTAGTAAGAGAGAGTATTTTTGGATTATGTTTTGTCTTTAGTGTGTGCAGCCAGAAAACAATCCATTAAAATCGCAAATTGTCCATAACATTGAACAAAATCCAAACACAACCCTCACCCTCAAATGGTTCATGAGTGACCTGGTGGATGTTAGGCAGATGAATAACCATATTGTGTTTCATTATATTTGATCATTTTCTGACTTGTGCAATGTTTTCAAGTTTTACTGTTTTTACATGCTTCGTGAAGTGCCCATATGTTGAAATGCAGCTGGATTTGTGAAATATAAATCATGAAATTATATACCATTACAAAACCAGACAAGATCCTGCCAAAATTCTACCATCACCCTGTATATACTGTCATATTGTCCAATCCTAGTAAAGAATATGCATTTATATATTCTGTATGATAATATTCATGTTGGATCTGCTGTTGTTATTCAGTTTTAGGAGCATTCTTTCAACATGTATTGGATTCATTCAAATATTTGAGTCTCAGCTGAAGGGTTTTGCTACATGTTTTGTCCAAACCAAGGTTTGGATCGGCTCAGCTCGGCCAGGTCAAAGCTATGTCAACGATAAAATAAAAGCATTTATTGTACAAAGCAAAACAAACCTCCTTTTAAGCATTGTGAATGACTTGGATTTCATAAATGAACATGTGCAAATATCAAAATGCCAGCCTCTTCAACAGAGTTAAAGGAATGAAAGACGGAGTCATGGTGAAGCCTTTGAATAAAATCCTATATTACAATTCATTAACTCTGTATAGAGGTATCCAGGGAAACGGTCTTTTACATTTATTGTCACAAAAGTTCAGTTTTATCCATTTATTGTTTTTTTTGAGGCACTTTTATCCTTCTCTAACTTATTTATGTTTAATATATGTTGTCTAATGTTCAATCTTACTCACAGTCTCTATAATTGCCCCTCTGGGAGAAAGTGAATGTATTTTTCTGATTCCGATTTTTCAGAATAAAAGCAAGCAACGGAATATTTTTTTGCAATAACATTTGCAGTTTTCTGGTCCTGTCATGTGCAGATCTTAGTGTTCTGCACGTAAATCAACTGTGATCACATCTCTGTTTGTTGTCTGCTCGACACGAGTAACAGGCTTATTGGTGTAATCTAATTAAATTAGCTGAATCAAAATAACCTCTTCATGAAATCTACAGTCATCAGTCAACGCAACCGAGATCCCCGCTTCGATAAGATCGAGTTCTGGCAAGTTGTATGACATGTCAAGGCCACTTTTGTTTGGCAAAGGCCAAGTGAGATATGAAAACAGGGCATATCTTAACATCTGATTTTATTTTATCCTTTTGTCTGAGGGTTTTTTTTTTGGGGGGGGGGGGGTAGAAGAAGGGGCTGTTACTGGATAAAATAGAGAATGAGGCTCCTCCAGTGACTGAAACCTGAGAAGAACCAAATCTGTTTTCCATGTATGCAGGCAGCTGCTGCCAAAGAGCAGCACTCACCCCCTGCCACCGCTTTACTGTCCATGACCCCCCCACCACCACCACCCAAACTACCTTCCCTACTGACTCTATCACACACACACAAACACACACACACACATACACACACTCAGACAATAGTCTCATACCTCTGGAGGCTGCCATCTCCACTAATGACTGTGTCTCCGCACCCGACTGACCACTCCACACTTAACCATTTATTTAGAAGGAGGAATGGGCGGTGGGATGGAGAGAGGGGGGATAACTGTGCCTTACGTCTTATCACGAATAATGACATCACTGAAAGCTACTGATTCCAGCCTTATCGCTGAAATCAGAGGCGCAAGGAATTTCGTAAATTCTGGCGCTGAGGAGCTGGAGGAGCCTGTCAGAAATTTCATTCCTGAAATATCATCAGCTCTCAAACTGCAGTGACACGTCCTTCATTCCACCCTCCACTTCTTCACTTGACATAATCACTGATCTAACAATGGTAGACAGGTAAAAGCCCGGATATGGGGGAAAACTGACATTAGAAAATCTTTTTATAGAGCAACTAATGTCAAATAAGCAATTATTAAATGAGGACAGCTTATCACATTGGGACAGGCAGAACAGACTGTACTCTTGGAGGAAGTTTTGTGCCATACAAAGTTGTGGAGTAAGTCAAAAAGTTAGTCTAGAGAGTGATCTTTAAAAAAAAAACAGAAAGAAAAAGAAAGTGGGCCCTCCTGTGGAAAGCAGCTATGAAAGATGCTGGTGAAAAAAAGAAACAAGGAGGGGTCCTGAGCATCCAAGGAGGCTCCAATGACTTCTTCAATTATCTCTCCTTTTAATCTTCATTTATCTGCAATTCTAATGAGGTTTAAAGAAGATATTTAATAAAGGAGTCTGTCTTTGAGTCTCCTTGGGTGGAGCACCGCCATTGTGTACAATATGAATAAGTAAATGACTCAGGGTGAGCTGTTTGTATTGGGTGGGGTTTCATATTGTTTGGTTGAGAGCTACATTTGTTCAATATTGTTAGATTCTGTGCAACACTAGATGTACACCTATTTGTTGACCTCTAAAAATCAAAGCGATGCCTCTGGCGCTAAAAAGCTATATGAGGAAAAAACATACTTGGAAAAGACTGAACCATGATTTTTATTTTCTCTCATCCAGCTAAACGTGATTAATTATTAGAGGAGCCCTAGGGGTAGTGAATATTTTAAGCATCATTTTTACATTTCAAAAACCTTTATTTTACTAAAATATTTGTATTTGAGAAAGCGCAGTGTATTCTGTAAACCATCTTGCAGGGCTGCATGGGAGTCCCAAAAGGTGCAGTTAGTGGGTACACTGTCGCTCTGTCAATCTGCTCACCATGGCTTCCAGGCACCTCTGGCCCGATCCGACCCTGGTCAGATGGACTGGGGCTGGACTCTGGTATGGTGTTGTCTTCCGAGTCTGACTTTGGACTCTCCGGCGCTGCAGGGTTTGCGTTCGGGACTGTGAAAAACAAAACACACAAGCACAGAAAGTCAGCCTTAACAAAAGCTCGCATGCGCTGAATTACAATGACTTGTTTCTCTGCATCAGCATGGATTATTTTTTATTATCTTTTGATATATCTTTTATACACGGAAGGTTATCTTTGCATGTGTTGAAAGCATCTCAGAAGTGGAGATGAAAGCACAAAAAAAGGAAGGACAAGCTAGCGAACGTCTGTGAAACACACTGGTATCCCTGTCCTGTCGTAAAAAATGAGCTCACATCTACATCAGCAGCTCCTTCAGCAAACACTCAGACAGGCATTTCCAACACTGACACATTCATGGGAACGAGAGTACAGGAGACGAACACACACACATGCATGTACATACACATGAGCACACCTACAATATACTTACAATACACTTAGGCATGGCAGAATGAGGGTAAAGTAGTTATATATTAACTTTTTATTGTTTTACATTATTCATCACGTTAAAAGGCCATAATATGCCTTATTTATTGCTCTAGCATTAACTCAGCCTGAGAGAGGCACACTTCCTCAGAGGAGAAAATAGGAGGAGGACAGGAAGAGAAGGGGGGGGGGGGGGCAAGGAGAAAAGAGGAGGAGAGGAGGGGTGGTAGAAAAAGCTCTGAAGGGAACGCAAAGGAAACAGACAGTTTATCAGTCTGTCTGTTGTGATTTCAGCACACGCACTTTGAAGTCTTTGTGCGGTAAACACCGGTGGGTCCGCCGCGCAAGTTTACGAGGGCAAGGCCGGCAGACAGAAGACAGTTATAGACTATTACCAAAGCCGGACGGATGGATTCCACAGAGCGCTATCAGATGCCTCTCCTCTCTCAGGCCTTATCTGCATCTGCCCAAAGGCCTGCTCAAGGGGTGTGTGCGTGTGAGAAAATGAGGGGAGGGTGTGTGAGGAGGCAATTTACATTTGAGTCCCTCGTGGCAGGTTTGTGTGGCCATGCATGCATGTGCGTGAGGGAGAGAGGGAGTAAAAAAGTCCTGACAGTCTAGCAGTCTCATTTTCTGTTTCCACCCTGGTTTGGCTAAAGTTTTAACTCTTTAATTCCTGGGACATAATTTGCTGTAAATTGTCGTCTGTTTCAGTGTCATTAAAGCTGCTGTGAGTATGTGCTTGTGTTCCTTTTCTTCAGTGGTTTTTCTTTACTGTGTGTTTTAGGGTCAAAACAGGGTAGAATAACAGAAAAAGACAAAGAGAGGAGTTTAAGTTTGACAGGTTTTTACTAAATAATGCACTCAGACTGTACATCAGTTTAGGGTGTTGAGCATGAACTGTGAACTGGAACACACTGAACGACAACAAGTATTTGGATTTTGGCCCAGTAGTTTTTGTTTTGGGCTCTTTTTTATAAATCACTCCAGATGCTTTTTGGCACCGGGTTGAACTCCAAAGAGCAGTTACATGGTCAAAACTCAGTAAAAACACAGTAAAAAAAATAAAGGAAAATCAAAAACAACACTGTAAACAGTAAAAGTGTAAAAAAAAAAGCCCAAACCATCTATTTTATCTCACTCACCGCTCTGTGTTTTGCCCCCCATTACACAGACAGCGGGGGGTGAACTGAGCATGCTGAGATGTCTATGAAAAGCACAAGGTCTATTCTATCAGCACGTTTTGAAGTTTTTCTTATTGAGCAAATAGTTGAATTTTTAGGAATATTTAAAATAAATCATACATTCAGAACACTCACCACAGACACATTAGGGGTTAAAGCGTTAAAGGGTGGGGGAGTGATTTGGGTGTGGGATGTCTGGCAGATATGAACGATAAAAAAAAAGAGAGAGAAAAGGGAATACTGTATTTTTTTAATATCTGGGAAGCATAACTTCACTATTATGAATCTGATCCCCTCTTGACTCAGTGTCCAGACCACCACATTGCCAAACTGATTGCAGCAGTGGTGAACTTCGCCGTGAGCTGTTGTGCAGCGTCAATAATTGATGAGAAAAGACAGGAGTGAGAAGTGGGAACATTCACGCATGGCAGAGAATATGAGAGGACACAGTGATCTGATTCACTCCGTGCACATAGCCCCCAAAACTGTGTGTCAACCACTGAGCATGTGCATGGAGCGTTCTAATGTTCTGACCCATTTTCCCTCACTCTCTCTATGTGTGTGTGTACTGCTGACATTTCCCTTAGCTATGCAGACAGCAACTACCTCAGAACTGCCAACCCGCCAGAAGGAGGGAGGGAGGGGACGAGGAGGAGAGAGAGAGAGAGACAATGATGGAGCGACACAGGAGAGAGACTGATACTTTGTGAAAGGTAGAGAGAGAGAGAGAAAGAGAGAGAGAGAGGAAGAAAATGAGGGGGGTAGATGCGTGAGAGGCGGTGAGTCAACATATTTCTAATGAGCACGGTGACAAGATGTGGTGGAGGAGAAAGAAACTGCCGAATGAGGACGGATGTATAAAATATGGGCTCCGTGCATTTCCCCCTTCAATCAATTTCTCTTCTCTTTTAGACTCCACGTTTTATTCGAAGACAAAAGACGGAACACGAGGCATTTAAAAAACAATTAGATATCGACGTGTCGGAGCGCAGATGATTCAACCTGATTAGACCCAGGAGTTTCCTCCGCAGCAAATGCAAATGTAACATTAAAAGAATGAGCACATGCTATCGCAAAACTGGGGCTGACTCACTAGAATAGAATCCACAGAGCAAAGTGCAACAGAGGTATGGGTGGACATATGGGAAGATCTCAGGGACTTGGCGAGAAGAGGCGTTGGCATTCAGCTGCAGAGACGGAGGAAATGTGGCTTAAACACAATAGCATCTGGGGTCAGAGCCAAGCAAAACCCAGGATTTTTTTTCCTGTTTGTTGAAACAACATCGTCTGGTGCTGCAGAGTTTAAACACAAGAAGTGAAAATACCAATTGTTTTCATTATCGACTACACTTTAACTTAATTTCTTCCTATCTGGACAACAATAATAGATCAAATTAATAGTTGTGTCTTGCTGGCAGCTCAAAATACATATGTGTATGTTCATTTTCGGATTATTCAATACAGAGAAAACCAGTAACTCATCACTTTTTTTGTGAAGGCGTTCTGTCTGGTGTCTTTGTCAAATTCTCTGACAAAGCTACGGGTCGGATTCATTTCAAATTTTTTTTATGTAGCTTCCTTAAGACAATGTCTACAAAGATTGTTCACAGTTTGGAGAAATTTCGATTTTTACAAATTTTTTGAAATATTAAAAATTTGACTTTATTTATAACGGTCCATATTTTATTGGCTACTAACATGGAAATGGTTACAAATATCAGTATAGTTACTATTGAGCACTGATAGGAAGTCATATATGGACTTTCATTTGAGTCCATGACCTTTGACCTTGCGTGACCTTGAAGGGTCAAACTCAAGGTCACCAATGTCTACATTTCAACAATCTTCTTCTCTAAAACTATTGGTTGGATTAATTTAAAATTCTCTATGTTGCTTCCTTGGGACAATGTCTAAAAAGTTTGATCACAGTTTTGAGAAACATTAATATATTTACTATTGAGCACTGATATGAAGTCATATATGGACTTTCATTTAAGTAGTTGTGTTCTCCTCCAGTGAAAGTACCACCCACTTCTATTGCGACATTGATCTCCTGTATCAAGACCACAGGACTCTAACATAGAGACAGAGCCTGACAACCTCACAAATTCAACTAGTTATTGATTCTTGATAGAATATGCTGTGAGATACAGGGACATTGGTCCTATTTTCTCAATTTACAACGTCCTAGTTAACTGATTAGTCTTTTAAGCCCTAAACAGTCTGTGAAATAATGACACGGCTCTTAAGAAACAGTAAATCATACTGCTCTGAGTCATAGCAGACAAACACCTAGACCTTGTAGATGATGAGGACTGTCAACGATCTAATTCTCACTGTCCTGCTTCAAATAGATACTGGGTTGGATGGGTACATTATGCACCACAAATTCCACCAACAGAAATAGACGTAAAAGTAGTAGCAGCTGGGCCAACAGCATCTTCTCTAACAAGGTTTTTAGGGCACATTGATTTTGACTGACAGCTCGCTCCGGACCGTTTTGGGAAATGAGTGCAGGCTTTGGTGAAGTTGAGGAACAGCCGGGAGCCACAGAAAACAGACATTAGACACGAGCTGTGAGGAAACGTTTCCTTGAACTTTCCTCGAATCAAGACATTTGCTTTCAACTTTCATTAACGTGAGTTCAGGAATTTGTTTATCCTCAGACTTAATAGTTTGTGTTAAAGCCAGAATTTCCTGCGCTCATTCAGCAGCAGCGTTGTCATTTGGCGATGGTGTTGCAATCCCGAGCTGTCGGATTCTCAAATTGACCTACATGGAAAGATAATGCAATGCCTGTCTGTCTCTGAGCCGGTTGTGGGTATTTTTCACTGTATCTGCTGAATTTGTTCCGACTCAGACCTTGCTAGCATCAGCAGCTTGTTAGCTTCTATTCTACCCCCAACTGCCAGGATACGCTGCTGTCATCCCGCTCGCCAACATTCAAATATCTGCACACAAATTTGCCGACATACACACACACACACACACACACACACACACACACACACACACACACGATATACAGTGCAGTTTTCTCAGCGAGCCTCAGTTTATTTTTGAGTTGCAAAATCCAGCTTTTAAGCTGAAATCAGATCATCGTGTCGGCAGATGTTCCTCTCAGATGGCTCAGAAGTCTGCTTCGGTCAAAATAACCACACTGAAGATGGGGGAAATGTTTACGGAGTAACACATCTGTGTACTGTACGCTGTCAAATTCAGGATATGGATGTCCACACACTCAGTAAAACTGTGTCTAAAAGTGAAATATATGATGCAAACCAAATGTTGTGTCGAAGGATATCTAAACAAAACTTTCTTGTTTACTTCAAGCATTTTTAGATGACTTGCCCCAACCATGCACTTACCAACACCCATTTCAAACACATTCTGTTTCTGGGACTATTGTATAAAAATCAGATTGAGCAACAGCTGAGGGATATCAGAGAATCAAGTGGAGTCATTCCTCTTTGTCATTTCATATTTGCTCTGTATTTCTAAGGGAATCCATTGTCTACACTATTTGCACAAACAGTTTATGTATACAAAATGAGCTTTATTCCAAAAGTCTGTATATGATTAACAGCGGTGGATGATAGGGGTAAAAAATCTATTTATAATAGAAGAGTGAACTTTCCTGGAGTTCTTTTGAGAGCTGATTAAAGTCAAAGTAACCAGATGGGAAAGTTCTTCTGAGGCAGACGTATAAGGCCGACCAATAACGGCACTTCATCACATTGATGCAAAAATCTCTAAATCCAATATTACAGTCCATAAAGCAGTCCTGCTCATTGATTTGCAACAGTGGCTGAAATGACCTGGTGTAATACGAGCAGAGATATTAAAGGGATAGTTACCCCAGAACAAACAGTTTGGTCAAACCACTGGTCTGTCATGTCCTGCTATACGTACTGTATTATCACTCAGCCTTGATAGTGAAATAGAAGAATGCTGACTTGAGTTTTTCAGTTGAATTTATTTATTTTGCTTCAGTAGACATTTGAGTGTCCGTTGTAGCAAAATAATCAAAATAATGAATCATAAAAAAGTCTTACTAAACCAATTAATTGTGTTATAATTATGCAGTACGTTTATTAACAAAAAACATGCTTATAAAGTATAGTC
>JAPQRQ010000002.1:29426965-29437814 GCA_037367365.1 Apogon talboti
TCCATCCATCCATCCATCCATCCATCCATCCATCCATCCATCCATCCATCCATCCATCCATCCATCCATCCACAAACACTGACAGAACACGTCTGTACCCATGAGATTGCTGACGGAAAATATCTTGTGCTCAGCTAAGCTACTATTCTCTTGAATGTGCATTAACAAATGTACAGCAGTGTTACATTACTTTTGCAAATCTGTGCAAAAGGAGGAAGATGTGCGCAAGTGTACTGTATGCATGTATTTGCAGACTGGTATGAGCTTATATATATATATATATTTTTTTTTAATTTGCTTATGTGGCTTAGTGCTTATTTATGCCTGTGTGTTTGTGCACACACACGCCTCTTGTGTGTTTGTCTGCTCCTGTTACTGTGTTTGTACGCCTGTGGTCATGCTGGAATGGAACATGGACATTTTGCCACCAAGCTGAATTCACAGAAACGTTTGGGCTTGGTCCTGGCCTGCAGAGCAGTATTTAGACTCTGTATTTATGCATTGGACAACCACAGCAATCTCTATCACCGCCTTGTGATTCATGTTTGTTTGCTTTGCTCCAGCGCTGATTCGATTCCATCAAGAAGCTCTTTTTCTCTCTCTCTCTCTCTCTCCTTCTCTTTACTCCCCTAAAACGCTTTCCACAGAAATGTTCACGCCATCCCCGGTTGGAGTTTCATCAGCTTGCCCCTCATCGTAGCTGACCAAGCATTCAGCGGTTTCCATAGCAAGGATGCGACATTAAAACTAACAACCTCTATAATTATACATCCATATTTCTCCGATGAGTTTGTGTAAACAAGCTCCGGCTCCAGCTCGGGGAGGCGGACTTCTTGGCAGGCCCTGGCTGAGGGTGCCACTGAATGGCTGTCGGAAAACAAAGCCATTTCAGAGTGTGCCTTGGAAAAGAGAAACCACTGTTCTAGGGGATGGTGAAGAGGGAGAGCTAGCTCCATCTGACAGACAGAGAGCTGTGATTTGAGCTTAGCTATTGGCCAGAGAAGAAAGACACTGAGAATATGTGTTGTTGGCAAAGTAAAGGGCAAACAACCTCAGACATCTCAGATGGAAAGGGAAATATGCATTTCCAGAGTGTTTTAGATTATGGGCTGTCATTGTTTCATCCTGTGCTCATGTTTTTTTATACGGTGATATGCCATTGTCCGATACAATTTTCCTTTTGGACGTAGATGCTCATCTCGTTGTGTCCTACATTTACGTTTCCTAATCACCACGGACTCTAGTCCAAACACGGATCTATCCAGCAGTCTTAAGATGTCTCCTCTCCTTTCGCCTAAAGCTATTTTGGGGTTGCAGAAAAACCGCAGAGATGGTTTGTGCCTCGCCGATGGAAATGAAGAAAACCAGGAAGCGACTTCCAACAATTGAGAAAGAGTCATTTGACAAAGGGGCTCGCAAATGAGTTTGTGTTAGCCGAGAAGAGAAAAACAAAAATCAACAGTGTTGTTGTTTCGCAGAGTTAGCTCTGTGGTCTCTGGTGGTCTGTGTGTTGAGAGGAGATCTAAGCTATCAGTTAGCAAAAATGACTTGAACGCAGACTTACCATAGACGCACAGAACACTACACACAAACACACACTCCGACAACTTCTAAATGTGATGGAGAAATAATAGAAGGAGAGAGGGATGGTTAGAAGAGTCGCAGAGAAAGACACGGGGCCCTCGCATGCAGGATAAAATATTCTAATAAGATAAGCATGGAGCAGCGCCGAGGAGGGATGAGTGTCTGCGTTTGGAGATGCACAGAGCGGACTAATTGAGATGAATACATGAATATATCAGCTTCATCTAGGAACGGACGGGTTCAGCCGTAACCAATAGTTACCATTCACTTGTACAGCCACGTGAACAGCCTTCCATCTACAAAAAAAAAGCCCCCTCTCCTCCTCCTCATACCCCCCAACCCACCCCTCCACTCTAAACAAACTCCTGTGTAATAAACGAAAGGCAATAACCAGTGACAATAACGCTGTGCCTGCTAACCCTCTCTGAATGAAATATCCAAAGCAGGAGTAGGAGAGGCAGCCTGGATAGATTTGCACAGCAAGCACAAAGTCATATATTACACTGGCACACTAATAAACAC
Source organism: Apogon talboti (assembly GCA_037367365.1). Taxonomy (NCBI): domain Eukaryota; kingdom Metazoa; phylum Chordata; class Actinopteri; order Kurtiformes; family Apogonidae; genus Apogon; species Apogon talboti. Next base: position 29,429,072 of record JAPQRQ010000002.1, read on the forward strand.
TGGGGTTATATTCACTCACTCAGGAGGGGGTTAAATCTCCTTATCCTGGGCCATGCTGCTTCACCGGCGCTAACCTGACCTGTTAGCAGGGTTTAGTTTGAAAATGAAATCCTTTAAGGGCTTAGTGATCAGCTGCTTAAATGGTCTAATCTGTAACATCAATGGCAGATATTGGAAGTCAACCAGCAACTACTTTGCCACTTGTTTCTACTAGTACTTTTATTCTGTGATAATGAAATTTTCTATATATATTGTTCATACTATAATAATAATAATAATAATAATAATAATAATAATAATAACCTTATTATTATTATGATTATGATTATTATTATTATTGCTGTTGTTGTTATTATTATTATTATTATTATTATTATTATTACTTTGCCACTTGTTTCTACCAGTACTTTCTTATGTGCAATTGCAATTTTTCACTACTGGTTTTTATAGTTTTTTGTTTTTTTTTACAATTTTTCTTGTGGTATTTCTTGAGTGTATATTCGGTGTTTGTACTGCTATCGGAACTTCAATTTCCTGAGGGCTCTGCTCAAAGGATCAATAAAGTTCTAACTAATCTAATCTAATCTAACTGGTGGCATCTCTGAGATGGAAAATGACATGACTTCATAACTGTATCCAATAAAAGGTAAAACTGTTTATATTTCCAAAGCATTTTAAAACAAACCTTAAAGAAATGTTTGTCAGTAACACTACACTATTATTATGGTTATTACTGTAATTTTAGATTTTGTAAGTAGTTTAATGTTCGTAATCGGATAAATGTGGATAAAAAAAACAATAGTGGCTTTGTACACTACTAATTTAGAGCATGTCTGCGAACAATTCACAAGGAAAATCCTGCACAGTCTTGCTTGTAATTAAAATATTTCAGTGTGACTCTACTGAGAGGTTACCAGATGTTAACAGTTATACTTTCTTTTTTTTCCTTAAAAAATGATTTAATTGCAAGAAAGAAATGCCTGAGCTATTTGCATCTCTATAATCTGACAATTAAAACGTCTTTGTCTTCTCAAACACGGCGAAACAGCCTTATTGCACGGCTGTGATTTGATTTGATTATGTTAATTTTATGTCAACTCCAAATAAAGGGACTTCTAACACTTTTTTTTCCTAATCAGATTACAGTTATTGCACTTCATCACATCTAGCTATAGTGAATCTGCCGGTGTTTAAATATTTATTCGAGCGTGTATGGGGGGTTTATTTGTGTATGTGTTCATATTACTTGGAGCACCTGCGTGGGAGCGTGCATGCACACATATGTCGTCTTCAGAAATGTAGGGCAACAGAGGATCTTGTGATCCTGGTCCAGCCGGGCCGGGGATTTCAACCTTGACCTTCAACTCTCCCAAGGGCAAAAAAAAAAAAGGCGAAGAAAAAGAGGAAGCGTACTTGTAATGGCTAAAAAATAGTATTAGTTGCATGCTTGCCCAGTTTTCCTCTGAGGTTTTGGAAAGAGGGGTGAATAATGTGTAGGTTGAGGAAAAAATAACAGCGATATGGAGGAAAGCCCACGCTAAAGAGCATGAATGTTACTGATATACAACATGACGCCTAACCTTAATCCTGTCAGGTGTGAGCGCCGTTGAAAGATCATCCCACAGTGTCAAATGCACTTTGTCACATATATTCTTAGGCATTGTTTTGTAAAGATGGGTCAACACAGCATGCAGTTTATGAAAATAAAATAGCATTTCCAGTTCATGTGCATATAATAAAGTATTTATCAGTGACACTGTTTCTACTGGATTAACTCGCAAAGTCAAAAGAAACAGAACGACACAAATATAAAAACAACTGTGCTATTTACAGCAAGCAGCTGATATGTATTTCTCTAAGGCAATCTTCTGGAGGTGAGATAGTGTGAACTCCGCTGCAGCAAGAAAAAAAAAGAAAAAAAAGGAAAAAGAGAAAAAAAAATTGTATTGGGGAAGTCGGTGTGTGTCAGAGTCCACGATGGTACACTGAGATGGAGAGTGACAGCTGTCAGGAAGGATCAGGCTTACCCCGGCCCGCTACACAGGAAATCAAGGCAGAAGAGGAGCGCACGACGACAGGCTGCTTCTGTTTACTGCCTCATGGTCTAACCCTTATATAGAACAGAGAGACTCACCGGCCCCACTATTCACCGAGAACGTATCACCCAACAGTCATGGTACATTATTTCAATGAGGAGCGAATAGGAGAGAAAATGGAGGGACTTTTTCACTCTTTTTTTCCCTTCTTGTCGGTTCCACTGGGGATGTATAAAGACTGTGTGTGTGTGTATATATATACTGTATATGTGTGTGTGTGTGTGTGTGTGTGTGGGTACCTATGCCTGTCCCTTTTTCTCTCTTTCCCGCTCCATTGCTCATTTTCGCCATTATTTTTTTCCCCTTAAAAGCCTCCTGTCTAAAATCACTTCTCTCCTGACTCTAAACCCTAAACACAGCACGGCCATTTTCCTCACAAACAGCTCATTCCATATCCTGTGTTTAGACAATGCTATGAAATACAACCAGTTTGTTCAGTAATACATGACCAGGCTGGGAGGGTGTATGTATATGTGAGTGTGTGTGTGTGTGTGTTTGTGTAAAGAGGAGGGGAGGGGAGAACTTCATTGAGGAAAATGTTTTGCCATCTGATACCAAATTTAGTAAATTTCATAAGTGTCGGCACATGCAGAACGCAAACATGGCTTTTACACATTTGCATTAATAACATTATGTGAACAGACAGCTTCAGGATGTGGTGAAAAGTTTGTTTTTTATGTGGTTAAACTGATTTGAGTGGTAAAAGGGTAAGATCCTGAAACATAAGACACAACAAGGATAAAAAGGTTGATATTTATACGGAAAGAAACTCGTATCAGTGAATAAAAAATAGAAATAGACTAAGTTAGATGAAAAAAAAAGCTGAAAATACACACATTTTCACTTCCAGATTTATTTATTTATTACTCTGATTTTGACGTTCAGATCCACATTTATTCACCTGAATAATTCATTAATTTAGGTATTTATTATTTTCACTTATGTGTTTAGTTCAGTGTTATTGTTTCATATCAGCCTTTAAAAATATACTGTCCTGTTGAGATGAAAAATAAAACTAGATCTGTACGAAACATGTTACGGTACCATGTTAAAATGGAAAATCGGTATTGGTATCAAAGGTGAGGTATCACTATTGATACTGACATCAAAACAAATTTAGCCCTATGTGTGTGTGAGTGTGTGTGTGTGTGTGTGTGTGTGTGTGTGTGTGTAGAGGCTGGTGGGAGGTGTTGATGGACAGCACAGACTGGTGCTGGTCTGGGCTTTAGATCAGTGCAGGGTTATCTTTACGGAACCCCCGTTGTGTTTCCGTGACCTTGTGCCCATGAATTTTGACCCCTGACCCCTCCCACCGTGGCTCCTGTCAGAGCGGTGCAGGGACGGTTGGGACCGAGTGGGACAGGATCCCCCGGTGTGACAGGAGAGCACACGCAAACAAATATTCCCCTCATACACAAACACGTACCATTTGTCGCTTACTTTACCCACACACCTTTTGATGCTTATTCAACCCCATGAAGGAGCAGGGGTGGGGGAGGGGGGAGACAAACAGAGTCAGAGGACAGAGGGGTGGACAGGAAAAGCCTGCTGGAAGATTCAATGGAATGTCCACTCCTTATGCGTCTTCATCTTGTCTCCAACTATGTCTGCCATGCTTGACCGTTAATCAGGTACAAGATAAGCCAGGTCTTTATAGGCCGAGCAGATTTACGCCGCTCTGTTGGCCGGCTGGACCGCATTCCCAGTAGACACGGTGGGATAACGCACTCACGTCTCCTAGTTGGGGGATAAGCTGGACTAAAGGAGCCTCAGCTTACAAACAAACATACACAAAGGAGTACGGTCGCGAACGCAGGTGCTTACTGACCGTTTCGTGAAAACACACATATCTCGCACATGCACCGTGAGAACACACGGCCATTATTTAAATGATAGATGAAGTGTGTCATGGTGTATGCACAAGCAGCAGCAGAATAAATAAAGCAAGCTCTTCCTGTTGCAAAGGACAACAACATTACCACAATACTAAGACAAATACTACATCCAATTACTGCTGACGCGAGAATGTTACACTATATGAGCCTAATAATGATCCGCCATCAGGCTGAATTCTGCATATTCAGCCTCCCATGTGAAGGATTTACAACTGGCTCTAGTTACAAGTTCACAGACTGAAACACTATGGAGTGAGTGTTAAATATTCCTAACACTTGCATAATACAAACACCAGCGACGAACTGTAACACAGCAGAAACACTGTGTTGTATAAAAGCAAATTTAACCTAAAGTAAAGCTGAAGTCTTGGCTTTGATCACGCTCTAGTCTAGATGCATGCCCACGCACATGTCACTAATAGAGAAGTTAAAATATTTATGATGTAATCAGGAGACAAATGTGGAGCAACGCGACTAACAGGCGTTTGGGAAACTTTGAGCAGACACAGAAAAATGCCCAAGGTGTTTTCTCAAGACATGTGGGTGTAATAAAAGCTCAAAGAAATATTTTCTTCCTTTTTTTTTTTTTTTTTAAGTCCACATGATATGTTACCACAGAAGCAGCCCCTAAAAACTGTCGCTTGATAACATCACAAGCTTCATGCTTCCCTGCATTCTGGCTTTGAGGGAAACTTTGCAAATATCGATTGAACTGCCTCAGATCAAAAGAAAAAACATATGTGAAGTTTAATTTACCGTGCATTTTTCCTACAGAGGGAGATATTATAAAAAGAGGGGTTTTTTTTCAGAAAGTTCAGATTGTTTTAGTCTTTTAATATATGAACGAAGTGCTTTAGAACTTCAGAAACAGTTGTGATTAAAAACAAAAATGCTTTAAATAGACTTTATATACATTTAGAAGAAAAATGCTATACACAGGCATGAATATTTAGAAAATGGATGTGTATTAAAAAGGTTCATTATGTCGGAGTGGATGCATCATTATTCTACATTATGCTCTCTCTTCCAAACCTTAATTCACTTAGTAGAAGATTAGAGGTGGGTTTATTTCTTACTGCCTGCAGAGCCTCTATTGACTTCTCACCGTGCACTTCTTTCGCAACAGGCAGCTTGTTGCATGTTAGAGGAGACGCCGCATCTCCTGATCTTCTCTAATCATTTCATTGATTCAGAAAGGAATCAATTACAGATGCAGTAAGAACCCCCACATGACAAGTTTCCACAGATCAGCACAACCGCAGCACATGTTGTGATTTCTACAGGGCTGCTGAAGGCACTGGGAGAGAACTGATTCATTGGTGTAAACTGATTCTGAAATAACACTGCATGTCTGAGCTGAGAGCTATGTTAGCTTCTGCTGCAACTCAACTAACCAGATGAACTGTAGCTTTGTACCTGCCAACTCGCGATCTGCTTCCCAGTGTCTGCAGCGACCGCAAGGCCGTTTGTTCCAACTGAAGATGCATTTTTATTTTTCCAAAAATGGATCCAAAATAAACAGTTTTTTTTCCATTTTAAATCTCTTCTCTGTAATTTCTTAAAATAGCCAGCAATTGTAATTTTGGCAGTTACAGTAACTGGATTTAATAGGCATCTGTTGAGGACTATTTCCAGTGGATGTAAAAATATCTGCTGTGGATATTAAGGCTGTAGTGTAGTGGTGGTTCCCACTTTTTGGCCTGGTTTACAAAAAATACCCCTTTACTGACCTGATAAATTGTACTTACTTGCACTATAGATTTAATATTTTAACACAAATAATGTAAAAGTGTCTATTGTGACTACTTTTGCTGTTTGTTATCTTTAGTTATTATATTTCCCTCTTAACCTTTTAGCATCTATCTGTTACTGTTAGCTTACTGTATTAAATACTAAGCTATCTCTTATGTACTTTAAACTGCTAAATAGTGTTAAAACTGTTTCAGCTAAATGCCATATTATATAATTTATATTATAATAAACATTTACTATAGGTGTTAAGTGTGAAATCAGTTCTAATCTGTTCTAATTCTATACACGTGGATAGAGTAGCTAGCTTAGCTGCTCATTGAGCAATCTATTATCTTAACCGCTTTAGCATTTATTTTAGACTTTTTTTCTTGCTACAGTATATGAAACACTTGACCTTTACATTACATTACATTCTTAATGGGCAAAATAACTAGCTTGTATGTAGTCTAAAGTGCAATATGTGGTTAAGTGTTTCAGGTTGACTGAAGGTAAATGTACAATAATAAGCATTTACTGTGGGTGACCAATGTGAAATCAATTCGAATCCCTAACTAATCCTATGCATGTGGATTTATACTGTTTCACCAAATCTCCTTCACAAGTACCCCCAGGAAACTGCAGAAGTCCTCCTGAGGTACCTGTATTTTACTCCAGGTCGAGAATCAATGCAGTACGAGAGCAAATTAATTCATATATTCCGGAAACACTCTCCTGTGGTGTGACCTCTACCTCTCATTTGCTACCTTGAAAATCCTTGTTGTAACCTGTCAAAGCAGCCCTTTACTGACCTGCTAAACTCTGCTCAAATGAACTATAAACTCAGCGATTTTAATACAAATAATTATGTATGAGTGTCTGCATGATTATTCATACACACTAACATTAACCTTCTATTTCAGCTGTTTGTTACTTTAGCTAATTACTATGCTAGCTTACCTAGGTTAGCATTTAATATTTTTTAGCTTACTATAGCTATAGGTAATTACTTCAATTTTATACTTGTGAGCTTAAAAGTTTTTATGCACTGTAAAGCAATATGTTAAAAGTGTTTCAGTGTCAGATTCACCTTAATAGTTATTGTAGCCTTCATCAACAACATGACATCAGTTCTAATCCATCTGTTGTTTCTCCATTTTAACAAAATGCATGAGGGCTTTTTCAACCAAATCTCTATCATAAGTACTTCTAGGATGCAGACGTACCTGGGGTACATGTAGGTTCGGAATCCCTGCAGTACAGGACCAAATTAATAAAAATACTCCCACAAACACACTCCTGTGGTGTGACCTCTGCCTCTCGTTTGCTACCTTGAAACTCCTTCCATTACCAACGTCCAGACCAGGGAAGGTGCAAATCCTTGCATGGTTCCAGCTTCATTAGCTTACTCCAAAATTCACATTTCTGCATGTTTATCTGACCTGCTGTGAACTAACTAAATGACTCAAGGTTCGACCAGGCTGCAATTGGAATTAATTGAATGGATACACACAAATTTAACTATCCGCATTCTCTGACTATGTCAAATTTAAAGTTGTTTTCTCTGGCAACTTTTGGTAAATTATATGTGAAATTACAAGCCCTAAAAATAAAGTGCTGCTTTATTTTCGTGTGTGCCTATGCAACGTATTCTCCAAAACTGCATGTAACAGTGGAATAAGTGGATTTTCCACTATGCAACATGCTCCCAAACATACAGAAAAAAACAGCATGAAATCAAATTGTCAGTTTTAATCCAGCACTGACACCACATTTTCCTACACATTTTCTTTGTCTGTGCCATGAGTGAAGCATACTAAGTCTAAATGTTGCTCTGTCACTGTTGAAGCAAGTAGACATTTTACAAGAGGTAACCCAGGTGTGAAGTCTGTACTGTGTTAAGAGGAGGTGAAAACATTAACTATGAATGATGTTTGGGGAGGAACTCACAGGTGATGTAATAGTTGACATTCCTCTTAAACTCCAAGCCCATGTAGTTGGGGCTGAACTCCTGGAATTTGATGGTGAACTTGATGTCCTTCTCTGGCTTGTTACAGTTAACAAGGACATTAGGATCAAGGACTGTACTGCAGCTCTCCGCCTGCTCCCGCTTCACCAGATACAGCTTGTAGTACTCATACTCTCTGCCCTGGTCCGCTTTGGGACAGATGATATCCAGTTTATCCCCGATGTCTGGGTAGATCACCAGGCCCTTTCCAGCTACAAATCTGAGGAAAGAAAAAAAAATAACAAGACAAAATGTAAGTAACACATCATAAAGGAAGTCTGGAAAAGCAGCATATAATTGCACCATAGTTTATACAGTCTTAATACTTTGAGCTACAGGAGTTATGGGTTCAGATTTGTCTGGCTTGGGCTTTTAGGCAGGGTGTACTTAATTTGGCACCAAAAAAATACTGCATGTAGCGGCATGACATTTTTCAGTGTTAGCCGACAGCGCACTTCACACAAATCCTCTGAAGTTCTTTCTCATACTTGGATCTGAATCAAAGTATACCAAAAGTTTGCAGGGAGAGAAACAAGATGGCCAAACACAAAATGGCTGCTGCAGAAATGGCTACACAGACAGGATTACGGCCAAAGAATGCCACAGGTTTTTTTTTCTTCTCATATTTTCAGAGTTCCACATAAGACGAGGCTTGACTTTAATACCTACACTGCTTCTACTTCAGAGGTCCGAGTTTCTGGGGGAAAACAGTGGTCAAGGGGTCAGTGAAGAGGTTAAGACTTCCTTGGCTCATCTTCCCGCTGCCATGATCATCTACTGGAGGATTAAGATAATCCATCTGGCCTTACTGTACCTCTACACCTCGCTCTCTGCTGCCAACTCAATCAGATCATCTCTTGTTCTCGTTTATTCACTAAAGGTGGGGAACAGGAGGAGACTCAGTGTGTGTGGGTAAGTGTGTGTGAAGAGAGGGGGTGGGGAAACACACTGATCACTTGTAATGTGTTTGGGCAGTGGTGTGTATGTTTATGCAGGTCTGTGTGTGTGTGTGTGTG
>JAPQRQ010000002.1:29446389-29457127 GCA_037367365.1 Apogon talboti
AGAGAAGAGAAGAGAAGAGAAGAGAAGAGAAGAGAAGAGAAGAGAAGAGAAGAGAAGAGAAGAAAAGAGAAGAGAAGGCTCAGACTAGACTATAGACTAGCCCAATATAATCTGAAGTGGGCCAGATAATTAAAATAATGACATATTAACCTATAAATAATGTCAAGTCCAAACTTTTCTCTGTTTTAGAGTGAAAAAAGTAAAATTACATCATAAAAATGTTTACATGTACAAACTACCCTTTTAAAAATGTGAATAAAATGAACAACTTAAGAAAAATAAGTGCAATTTTAAGAATATTATGCCTCTTCATTTACACTTGTGCATTACAACTTATAGATCACAATGCATCTATAAATACACAAAACATGTAGTAAAAGTCAGAATATTGGTCAAATTACACTTATTTCTCTTAAGACATTTCAGGTTGTTCATATTTGTTCTGGTTATTCACATTTTTCTGTGAAACAACAGTTTGTAAATGTAAACAATTTCATGAAATTTACCTTTTTTCCACTAAAACAAAGAGAAAAACATGGAGTTGTCATAATTTATAGGTTATTATGGTAGTATTTTACTGTATGTGGAACCTGAACTAAAATGATTCTGACACCTTTAATTGTTATGGGTCATTTTTCTATTTCACATATTTATCCCATGGGCCGGATTGGACCCTCTGGTGAGCCGGTTTTGGCCCACGGGTCGTATGTTTGACACCTGTGGACGGCAGCATTTAGGTCAGTTTCAGCCTGAGTTTAACCCTCATGCTGGACCTGCTCTGTGACCCAAACACACACAAGCCGCTTCCCTCCTCTTCCAGCTCCTTCCCCTCTGGCCGCGGTGCAACACATGCACAAACACATACAGCAAACACACACAGCCAGCTGCCTCCCATCACCGAGGAGCAGCCACAGATGGGCTCTGCATGCTCCGTAAAGATCTCTCCACAGGCCTAGTCTACAGCCACTGCCAAAACCCGCCTGGCCAGAACCCACTGTATGCGTGAGCGTGTTGGTGTGCACATACAGTATACGTGTCCACATCCATGCCTGTCTTGGTGTGTGTACATGTGCGTGACACCCTCAGCGTGCCAGAGTCAGTGCACATGAGTGGTGGTAGCAGCCCTGGACGGTTGAGGAAAGAGGAATCCCCCAGGACTATGAGCTGCACAGCCACGAGTCAAGAAGAGCTGGACCAGGATGCAAGGTTGTAATCAGCGGCAAGCAGATCATAGAAAGCCGAGGAACCTCCCAGATGAACAATAGCGTCTCTCTCTCACACGCTCACATGATTGTATTTCATTCCCACTTGGGGAAAAGGAATCATAAGCATTATCAAAGCCACGCAGCCACCCGGGTAGTTAACCAGCAGCCATTTTCTGCTCGGTATCTCCCAACTCCATCGATAAGCCCTGAGAAAAGCATTTCACACAGAATCCAGGCCTGTAATGTTCCTACTCAGTCAACACATCACATGTACTACTAAACACACAGCAAGGCTCACACACACAGCTCCATATTATACAGTGGTTATTTAAATTCTGTTTGCTCCAGATAGAGCCAGTCATGGTTAAATTCAATTTCTAACAATTGCCCTCCTATCTCAGCATGGTCAAAAATTACTTGAGTTTTAGGCTGTATAATGAGTCAAAGTGAAAAGCTCATTGAGGATGAGAGTCAGGCTACGGTTTGTAACTAAAGTTAACAATTTTTTTCAACTCGTGCTTGGAATGCTTCAGTTCCCAGACACACCTCAGCTGGAGGACGAAGAGGAGGAGGAGGTGAAGTTGCAAAGCTCAGCAGTGTTTTGGCACTGACGCATCTGGGAATCAAATCAGCCACAAGACAATCTCCTAAACAAATCCGACACCCAGTACTAATGAGGTTTTTCCTTAAATGAAGAGATATGATATTGATATCTGTCTGTGTTGCCTCCCTTCAAAGTGCTGGTGAAAGAGTTGTCTCTTTCACAATGTGAAATGAACTGCTTCCAGTGTAGGAGTTTACAGCAACACTTTTACGATCAAAGTGGAGCCGAATCGATAGTTTATGAGCCTGTATGTTGTTAACAGGTGTTAATATGACACAGCTACAGAGAGTCTGGAATACTGGAGTGAAACCAAAGCCTTCCTGGAGGAACAAAGAGAAGACATGGCGCTCAGAGAGTAAATCAATCAATCTCTGCCAGAACACGTCTGGCTTTGACAGCACGGTTCTGAACCTAGAAGTAAAAGATAGCACGCAGCAAAGTTCAAAATACTTCCATTGTTCATCTGTCAGTGTGAAAGACAATTGCAAAGGAGAGGGAGGGAAGATACTAACACAATATTTATCTTGCATCCCCTTCCCTCCTGACTCACTCTTTTTTAATGTATTCCTGCTATTGTGAGGAGCGCGGGGAGATGGATGGGTAGAAGAGTCCGGTAGGTGATATGTGTCTGCAACAAGCACAGCGCAGTCACTCACATATTTCCCCCCCATCTCCAATCTCAAGCAACGGCAATAATTCAGTCACCAACAAACGGGGTTGTTGTTTTTTTTTTCGTTCTTTTTTTTTGTGGCATTTCAATTGTCGGTGGTTGGTGGTTTTTCTTTTTGCATTGTTCTCGAAACTGCTTCCCTGGGAAACTGGGAAAGTCAAACAGCTGACGAGATGTCACCTCATGAACTCTCTCCTCAGTTTCACACACTCACAAACAGCCACGTTGGCGATCTGACACACACTCTTCCTCTCACCCATTCTCTTTTTTCTCTCCTTGCGTGCGCACACACAAACAGACACACAAGTCTTGGGATTTCTCATCAACTGCTTGTCAAGCCCAACAGCACACAGCGCTGTCTAAACAGGCAGCTTCTCACATGCAACGACTGACTGTTGCTCTTCAAAGCTACTGACTCTTGATCAGATCTTGTCGAGACATTCGAGCCTTGTGATGGCTGCCGGCCTTCCCCTTCGTTCACCAGACGCAGTAAAAACATGCAGTAAAGGTTTCCGCAGAGTGTGAACACATTCCTCACTTAGTTTTTTTATTTAGCCTACAGCGGCAAGCACTGGAGAAAACGTGTGTGGCGCAATAAAACTCCACTTTAGTAATCGTTTCCCCGTAGCAGTACCTGTTTGCGTGCCCGTACCTGGGCCTCACACATGCCTGTTGTGACTGGTCACGCGGTGCTATATGTGGAACATGTATGACCCGAGGTATTATCCTATGTTCGTACAGGGACGTAGCCATGCATGAGTGCCCACACACACATTCTTGGATGTGTATGTACATTACAGACGCACACACATTCTTTAAAAGCCAACAGTAGCGAAACAAGAGAAGATAGGCCTCTCTGTGAACAAACTGACAGAGTGAATTACACGGTGAGCTACATTACACTAGCTTCCTGTCTCACACAACAGTGCTAGATGGCTTTCAGATGGATTTCAGCTGAATCTTGTACAAACAGTGAGTCAATAATGGCGTAATGGCCAATCGTTGAGGATGAACAATTCACAAGTGATTTGCAGAGAAAATGTGTGTGTTGAGGGCACTTTGCACCACAGTCTGTCACCCAGTCAATAGGTTCCATTTGCAGGCCTTGACAACAGAACAGTGTGCAGACAACCACAAAACAGCCCCCAGAATAAAATATTGCCATCGTACGTTTGGGCAAACTGGAATATATTTCTAGATACACATATATCAACTTTACTTAAGACCTAGTCCTACATTAAATTATGGAAGTCCTGCCTCGGGTTAGACTTACAACAGAAGTTAAAGGCCAAAATGTAAGTATTTAACTTCGCTTTATAGGGAAAATCTTCAAGTTTTTGTGCTTAGCATGGGATGAAAACTCAACCCAGACTACGTCAGTACTAACAGTGATGTGGTGGATAAGAAGTTTATCCTATTATCTGTTTTTTTTTTGTGTTAGCTTTTAGAAATTATGTTCATATGTAACTATGTGATGACTATTAGGGTTAGGTTTAGAAATGAACAGTACTTGGTTTCAGTTGGGAAAGCTGGGATTTGGTTTACAGCTAAACCTAACCCAAAGTACACACACAAAGGTGCAATAAAAAAATGACTCGCAATGTATTCCGTAATATTTCAACTGAATACAATCTTTTCCTAACCATAAACAATCCTCTTTTATGGCCTAAACAATGCATCACAATATGTTTAGTAAAACTTCAATCAAACCACAGTCCTTGTATAACCATTACCAGTGCTTTTGTTGCTTAAAACTGAAAACCTATGGGTTTTGGGATGTGAACTCTGGAAAGTTCTGGATTTAATATTTACATCATCCGCCCCTACCACCTCCTGTCTATTGAGGAAAGAAAGAAAAAAGAGGACTCTTAAATGACAAATTACATTGAGATTATACATATCGGTGGTTTGTAGAAATGCACAAAGGCAACATTTTTGGGGGTTGGAATAGGACTGAGTCTTTAATATGAGCAGTGACTTGATATTCCTCATCACTGACAAACCTTGGGAAAAAAAATGTCTAACCTCTGATGAAATGCTGATAATTCTGCCTGTAACGATTCAGGAAGCCATGAAATCAATGACAAATTTGTGTTATGAGCAAACGTACACGACATTTTAATCCTTCAGCACTTTGCCTCTGATATTTATGTCTGTCTCCAGCTCTTTCATTATCATAAAGCGTGTTTAATATTTCTCAGCTGTGTGAGAGGAGCGCCACACTACAGATGATTGAGTGCACTAGATTTAGAGGCTCTCTCTGTCTTCCCCATCTCTTTCTCCAGCTGTGTCCACGTACTTCAGGACCTGTACACATGACAGAGTCACTGGAGAGAGACGGCGATAGACAGAAGAAGAGTGTGTGTGTGTGTGTGTGTGTGCGTGTGTGTGTGTGTGTGTGGTGGTGGTGGGGGGGGGCACTGTGCAGCAAGCACTGAGGACATGGTGCCAACCAGAGAGGCCCACCGTGCCTCTGTCCCATCTCTCCAGCTGAGGGCTTTGATTCGCCTGATTGTCTCCAATATTGAGACACACAATAAACACAACACTTGGCGGCCATTTGCAATTCTAATCAGCCCCACTCAACTGGCCTGGACAACCCAGCTACAGCCCTCTGGGATATCACTCATCTGACTGCAAAATAATGACACAATCATCGCCATGGCTACGCTCCTACTGCATCCCATGAGCTGCAGCACAGAGAGGATATTAATACACAGGAGTGCTCTGAGGACTAAATGAATTAGCTAGGAGATTAGCTTGATACCAGGTTAATGAATGTGCCACGCAGGCAACTTCTCCTGTCTAGCATTTGGGGAGCGTTCACACCCCCCACCCCCCAAAATCACTAGGGGGAGGCAAGTAGGCAAGCCAGCAGGTCCACACCTGCTTCTGTGGGGCATGCTGCAACAGGAATTCAATAAACCATCTCCCTTCAACATGCAATTTTGACTATGTAAACGTTGGCTGATTGTTTCTTGATAAGGAAGCAAGTTGCAAACTTCAGCACTATCTGATTTTGGCATGAAGTTAAGTGATGATGATCCCTCCCGCATGCGAGTTGTGATTTGTTATACACAGTGAATGCCTCTGTTAAGGGTGAACTACTGTAGGTAAAGCTGTTTGTTTATGGAATGCAGAAGATCATGAATCAATGCAATTTACAGAGTTTAAGAGGAGATAAGAGTGGCTTTCTTTAACTGTCCTAAAATCATGCATCTGTGAATTATAAGAGCCCATCTGTTGGCTTCTCTGGTGCTGCTTTCACTGACTTGACAACATGATGGTAATAGATGCTTGCAGATAAATGAGAGCAAAGTGACATGTAATCATCCACGTTTTCCTGCCTGATGCTGATGTATTTGCTTTAACAATCACCCAGAAGATGAGAAACTCAAATTTATTTCACAAAATAACAGACACATTTTATGAAACTGGCTGTTTGACTTGCAAATCATCAGATGATTCATAACACTGAGATCGGGCTTGGATACTTTGGTTTTCAAGCTTGCACAAGCGCATGCCTGCATGCATACGTGTGTATGCGCGCGTGTGTGTGTCAGTGTGTGAACAGACATGTGAATGATATGCCTTGCAGTGAAAGAGATGTCATTATCTGGATGACGTCTGTGCAAGTTGTGACCAAGGCTAGGGTCACAACATGAGTGGGAAGCTGACACAGCAGACAGGAAACATTACTTTCTGATTTCACTCTATGGGGAAAACACTCTTGTCACAATCCACAATGCTACTGTTCGACCTCAGTTTGAGGTTATTGCAATATAACAGAGAAGTGTGTGTGTTGCTGTGCAGTTATGACAAAAGCATGACAGATACCTACCTTGAGACCTTTTTTTACCCCATTTTCTTTTTTATAACAACATAGTGGGGATTTTTTAAAGCTTTGTTCAGAAAGGCCTTGAAGAGGGGAATTCTGGCAAACCTCTCCCCCTCCCTGTCCTTAGCCTTTGACTTTTTCTGTGTAGCAACAATACAGGGGTTTTAGTTCAGTGTCCTGCAGTCGATCTGTTAGGGCACTGATAAGAGAAGCTGATGGATAGGTTTAATCAGTCGAGCCCAGGGATCAAGACCAAAGGACAGATCAATCAAAAGCTGTGTGGTTTATAAAAGAAACAGCCTTTATCAGTGTCGCAGGGGTCTGCCTGTTTTTCATGGTGTGAAGAGAGCAACATATACACAGGAAACAAAACTTTAATGAATAAAAATGTATTACAAGCTTTGCCAAACTGGCTTTGAATTATACACTGCAGTCCAGAAAGCACACTGCAAATAAAAAAGAGTACATCTGCAATCACTACTGCGGGACTATGAAACTCATGAGCCAACTCTCAAATAAAGCATAAACCTCAACGTCCCTGGTCTCTAACATACTAAACACCTACTGACATAAACTGAAGTAAAAAAAACATCAACAAAGCCCTTCTGAAAACTAAAATGTTAACTGAAACTAAATCCGTCCAGAAATCAAAAAGGAAACAGAAAGACAAAAAAAGACAACTGAAAACTATCTCTGACAAACAAACAAAAGATCTTTATATAATACGGCGCAGGCTTCTGTTATAACTAGGACACGGTGGTTTTTTTAATACACGGATGCTCTCTGCATCTTAAAAGAAGCTTCTTATCAGAGAATTTGACTGACAAGTCTATTCTCTGCTTACAATCTCAGTTCATGATTGTAAAAGACAGCTACACATGTCCCATCCAATCCAAGACAAATTAGTTGCTCTTTCTTTCCTCCCTTGGATGGGAGATCTTATCCAGGCGGACATGCTTAAGTTGTCAGTGGGTTTCTAAAAGCCATATTGAACAGCATATTGACTGATGCAATCGCAGAGACACACATCATTAGGCTCATTAACAGTGAATGTAAAAGGGGAGGACGGCCTAACTGGTGTAGCGGGAGTCTGTGTCTCCTCTGATAACACTCCCCTTTAACAAGCCGAGCGCAGGCAAGATGCAGGCTGTCGGTATTAAAATGAAATGTGCGTGTGTGTGATGTGTGCGCTAATAAATAGCTTGTTTGACATGATGCTATTCTCATTCACACAGTTTGCTCTGTGATAACCGGGCGGATTGTGGCCTCGTAAAGACACTCCATGTGTTGTTTTAGGAAGCCATTACAAACTGGGCCGTCTCCATTACAAGGGCTATCTGATCATTATTACTGCCATCTGTAACGTACACTCAAACCTTAATCTGCACAAGCCAACCACAGCTGACTCCGGAGCTAGAGCACACAGTGTCACTCTACCTTATGATATATATACTGTATGTGTGGGAGCGCACATCCAAACGTGACACAGCAGCTGTTCCCTCGTCACATTGCGGCTTTCGGGTCAACACGTTTTTAAGTCCGGCCTACTTAAGCGACGCAGACTCGAGCTGGTGCAACACACACAGACTCCAGCAGACTTGTCTTATTGTAAAGGGTCAAACTCCCCATGCCCGTGCAATGCAATCGCAATCTCCCTGCCAGAACCGCTCACTTGCTTCAAAGGCTCATCACAGGACGCACGTCTAATGCAGAGAGAAGGCCGGTTAAAGCCTCAGCCAGGCACACCGCTTTGAAGCGACTGCTCCGGCCCTTCCAATAGGAGGCAAATCATTTCCCTTTCCTCCCTCTGCCATTGTACAGAGCCGTGCACCAGGCAGCTCTATTTGGTGCCCGCATGTGGGGCACCTTCAAGGATCACGCCACTCTGTTCCAATGCAGGGCCACTGCAGGAAATGAGACTCTCCCAGATGCACCAGTCCCTCTTGACAATAAATATATTCATGCATTCATGTATATTTCAAATAAGAATTTGACTCGGGCCCCGCATAATGCACATGCAAGGCTCAGACTTTGCGATTCTTGACATGGACGAGGTGCTACAATCATAGGTGTATAAATAAATCAGAAAATGCAGCAAACAGAGCTACTAAAAGCAGCAACAGAGGCTCGGGCCTCACAGGACTTGCTGTGGTTTGTCTGCAAAGAAAAGCTTTCATCTCCGAGGCAGGAGAAAAGACGGGAGGAGTGATGTGTTGGAGGTTGAGGCTGTCATGTTTCACAGTGGGGGGACTTGAGAGACAGATGAGGAGAATAGTGAAAAAGTAGTCAAAGTTTTCAGCACAGGGGGAAAAATAGGAGAGGAGACAGCAAAGAGCAAAAGAGCAACACATATTAAGATAAGCAAGTTGAAACCAGTGTGAAAAATAATATTACAGTCTTAAGAGGGACAACTAGCAGAGCTCCTCATTAAATGGAGTTACTGCAGTGTGCGACGTCGTCTTCTCTGCATAGTTCATAAAGCGAGCGGAGGGGCTTAGGATATTGTGTTTGCTTTAGCAGACCTTCACTCCTACTTCCAATATCAGAGAGATGAGAGGCTTCCCTGGCCAAAGCACATCATGGGGGAGAATAAACACACATCTAATGGGAAACATGTGTGTGTGAGATGAAACGGCCTCCCTTCATATGAATAGTATGAAATATAGACCTGTGTCCTGCCGCGCTCAATCATGCCCGTAAGAACTCGGCGTGGAGGGGAAACGGCAAGACCCCCGACCGACTCTCTCACTCTACACACACACACCCACATACACACACACACACACAAGCTGCCAATATGGCCATTCTGGAGCGAATTCATGTGGAGGCCAGAGTCTGACAGTGACATCTCCATTCACTCTTGAATTCTTTTTCTCTTCCCAACATGCATGGACACACACACACACACACACACACACACACACACACACAGAGCCAGAGGCCATGGGAGGAGGAGCAGTTCTGGGGCATAAAAAAGCCTTTCTCCCTGCCGTGGGTCTCTGTGGGGTTTAGCATGGCATTATGGGAAGATTAGACTTTAGAGTGCTCTACTATCTGATGTCATTGTTGGTTTTACGTTTGTCTGGATGGCTTGTGGAGCTCGGACCTGATGGCAGGCACATTTCTCTCCAAACAAAATGCTCCGGGTTGCAGTTGTGATTGATTGCAGCTTCCTATTGTATCTGTCTGGTATGGCTCTATTGGAAGAAGAATTAGTCAGACAAAAACTCATGGAAAACGCTCCACATCTGACTCCATCAATCAAGTCAGCAATCAAAATAATTCAATTAAGAGACTTAAATCCCGCTGGCTTACGAGTCCCTGGTCCAATAGCCCAGAGACAAACTCAATTTACTGACAATCCATATATGATAGCATTAGCTCCACTTTAAGGCTCAAATCGTTTTCCATTACTTACATCTTCTAAATATCAGGGGAAATGCTAAGGCAATAGTGGAGTTATGTTGTTTACTTAAAACAGAGGACAACTCAGAAGGAATAAAAAGAAGGTAAACAAGAGCAACTTCAAATACAAAATGAAATTGCAGTCAGACTGTCCAGACGACAAAAACTAATTTGCAAGTAGTTTGGAGGACAGATTTATTTGCAAAACAGAAAAAAACTTTAGAAATGTATTATAGATCTGGTAAATAGCCGTACTTCAGAGATGGTGGATTGTGGAGAGACTGGGAGAGGGAGGTCGCTGAATATGTGTGTAATTGTCTTTTTCCTCCCGTTTCCGAGGTGTGAAAGGGAATGCAGGGTTGCACTGGGGTGTCCCAGGGAGAAGCGATTGAAGCGTCAGTCACAGCTGCCACACAGAGCCCCGGCGCGCAGCAAATCCCAGGCCCGGCCCTTGTGGTGGCATAGGGGGCCGGGGCCGGGCCTTTTGGGGGGAAGGTGGGGGGTGCAGCAGGAGTCCCACAGGCCTTTTCTTCCAACTCCTCTCACCAGCACAAGGGGGACTGGGATCATGCTGGGAGTTTGCTTAGAAAAGGCTGAGCCAAGACTTTGGCAGAATGGGTTAACGGAGGCATGCATACACACACACACACACACACACACACACTTAATGCTTTTCGGGCTGTCTGTCTCGCCCGCAGGCATTGTGGGAAAAAAAGATGAAGTAGTGCTGGAAAAAAAAATCGAAGATAAATCAAAGTTTCAGTTAACATCAGAACATTCGGGGCACGCATTTACAGAGACACGCAGATCCGGAGAACAAGAAAGGGAACTGCTCAAACTAGATTACTGGAGAACTGAGTGGGCCCTGCTCGATGCCTGGGGAGCCTAATAGTGCTAAAGTCCTGAGGATTATACACTGTGCCATTTCCATGCTCCCCTAATAGTCTCCATGTCCTGCCTCTGTATGCCATAGATGGATTATGATGCTTTATAATTAACATGGCGGAGTGGGGGTG
>JAPQRQ010000002.1:29457135-29473714 GCA_037367365.1 Apogon talboti
CCCCCCCCCCCCCCCCCCCCCGGGAGGTAGTTACAGCCCGCCCATCTGCCACGCTGACACACTTACAGGGGTATCCCTTGGGAAACGGGGGCTGCTACCAGACTCCTGCATTACTTTATCTTTCTATCATTCTATTATCCTACCACTCCATTCAATTACACTGTCACTCCATTAGTGTACTCATAACAGGGAACAAAGAGCTCCATGATGATCATTAATGATATGTCCAGAGCTGGTTGCCTATGGTCATGCTTCATCCGCTCTCTACTTGTAAAATATTATTCACCGCAAAGTAAAACTCACTTTGGTTCCACTCCAGGGAGGACAGGTACATGCAAAATATGTTTAAAGGTGCTACGACTGGGATGTGCATGAATAGTCGATGTGCTGAGTAGTGTTTTTTAAAGAGTCAACTATTTTTTATTTGGGGTGGGAGGAGATTTATGTTTTACTTGGAAAAGATGCTGAACTACTGTTTATGACACAGTTTCTGCCCAAGTGTTGAATATGTTACGTCTGAAAAAGTGATTAAAGAGCATACTTGTGGTTCACCCACTGCTTGGTTGGCTAGTATGTTAGTTATTATTATTTAGAGTTAGGGTGGAAGGTATGTAACAATGATATCATAATGAATCAACTTAAATCACATCAATTATTCGACTTCAGAAAGTAATTATAATGCTCATACCCAATCATCAACCACTGAATTAACAGATGACTATTTAGTGAATCAATTCATCAGTTTGACTTTTTTTTCCCAAGAGCAACAAGTCAAGCTTCTGTAATTTATTTTCAGGGCTTGTCCTTAATACTTAATGCCTTTTGTTGTGGAATAAAGCTGACAATAGAGAATGTCATCTTAGGCTTTGGAGATCATTCACCACCTTCTAACAATAAGTAATTAAGAAAGAACACAGTCGGTAGATCATCTGCTTGTCAGACAAGGACAATAACATTTAGTTACAGCCCTAACTGTATTATATTATAACTCTTCTTAAGTTCTTTTAAGGTGCTTTTATGTTTCTAACTGCCTCTCCTCATCCTCCAATTGCTCAGATTAAGAAAATACTTCACACATGGACTAGTGCATCTGCTGTAACAGGTTAAATGTCACATCTCTGCTAAAAACACTGTGTGGGAAACTGTAAAAGTGATGAGCTTTTCCTGTTTTTAGTGCCATAAGACATAGAAGTAAAGAAAAACTTCAAAACACATCTCTACATGAAGACTTAAAATATTAACTCGAGGTCAGGCCACATATAATCTACCATTAACTAGTTGCTCATTAACAGACATATTAGTACCATATTGGCTCTCTTAATGAAGCCTTGTAAATGCGATATTCTGCAGGACCATGTTCTACAACTACTAGATCATTAAATTACAGATTTCCCTCAAGAACCTCCTAATTACTGCCTATTGATAGTAAGTAAATTAGTAAGAGAAGGATAGTAAGGAAATTGTTGTGCAGAATGAATGTCTAAGTGCTTTGCTCAGTGTGGACTTCACAAGGTGGAAGAATGACACTAATACTCATTATCCTCTAATGGAACTTAAACAGATAGAACTTAAATAATCAGTCCTGTACAAGAAAAGTTTAAGTGTTAATAGCGTCCGAGTAACTTTAAATCAATACAGTCCAACTCAACTTTCTAAACTTATGTCATCAATGACTTAAAATGGATATAATGATTAAGACTGTAATTCATGCACAACAGTTTACTTACCCGCTATCAATAAACAATAATTATGAGGTTCTTGAGGGAAGATGTTAATGCAGAATAATGCCTTCACAAGTACTGTATAATGGCTAATAGAGCTACTAATATGAAGGTTAATAAATAGCTAGTTAATGGATAATCTGTCTAGTTCAATATAAAGAGATACTGAAATTACCAGCAACTAAAGTAGACAGTGAGTTAATGTTTTATTCTTCTTTTATATGTGTAATTTATGACTTTGCCTTACTTTTAAAACTTGAATCACAGCTTTTACAGCATCTCCGCCTCAATGGTTTTACCAACCCTGACATTTTATTTGTTACAACATACACTCTATCCTCCTGTTTCTCCCATGTTTCCCAGTATTTTTTGGAATCTATCATCGTCTTCTACAAAGTCCTGATACACGAGACTCCAACCTCCCCACAAAAGTCTTTGGAGTGCCACAAACTGGGGGAAAACAGATCCCTCGCCGCCCGTACACCGGTGACAACTCATGACGTCTTAGAGAACTTGTAGTGCAGCTGGCGGTGCAGGCTGCCTGCCCACTGTTAGGGGACTGGCATCTGATGAGCTGTAGCCTCGGCAGGCACAGAGGGGTTCTCTGAGAAAGAGTTAAGTCTATGAGGTCAGTCCGGAGGAGGAGGTTACGAGTTCCCGAGCTGGAGCCGCAGGGGTAATGGTTTTAGAGATGGCTGTCACACAGATCCGTTCCACTGTCCAACACCACCGCTGATCTCCACCAATCCAAGTCCGCTTGCTTTTCAATCGCTCAACTTCTCTCTCCCTGTCCCTCTTTCTTCTTTTCTCCGTCTCTTTCCCCCTCGCACTGACACATGGAAGTAATCTGGGAGCTCTACGCTGGACTGAAAGGATGTGCGGTTGAGCCCAGGGCTGCGTTTCAACGCTCTACATTAGCTTCCTTTCCTCTCCCGTTTAATCCCCTTATTTTCAATTGCCTGTATGCAAAAAGAACTAAAATGGCAAACAAAAGGCAGACTTTGCCCATTCAACTTTTTCAACACTTCCTGTAACTCTGCATCCTTACATTTTCACTCCATCCAGCCACGGCGCAAAGCGAGGCGGCAAGTAGGGATCTCAGTGGACGCTTTCCAGCATCGCGCCTGTGCCTCTACTTGGCAGAGCCGAGGTTGATGGGAACTTCCTGGTCGCTGCCAGCCAGGCCTCTCTCTAATGAAGCCGGGTCGCTAACAGCCTGTAAGGCAGCCACTGTTCAGCCACTCCACACTCTTCCACCGCTCGGCCCTCGACACTTTCACAGGGGCACACTGGCACGCTCCTAACACTTCCTTAATGCTCCTCTGTGGCTGGACAAAGAACAATGGCTCACCGACATGGACTCTCAAGCACTTATTCACTTCCATAAGCTTTTCCTTGTCTCCTTTATGCATGTCTTAGTGTTCTTTAATTATAGTAAGCAGACTTAAATCGATTAAAAATAAACACTTAATTTAATTCATTTCATAAAATACGCAGACTTAAAGTGACTCATCTGGACCACATAGTGTGAGCTCTTTCCACTTTTACGGCCAAGTTAAGTCTTAAATTACTGTGAAGAAAGTTTCAACAATGTTCACATAGTTTTCAGTGAATCACAAGAGACAGGATTATATTAAATGTCCTGATTAAGTCCAATGTGATAGTCCAACACTGTGGCAGATCTTCAGCTCATTTTAATACTGCTGCAAACGATACAGAATCTTTTTGTATTTTGTTAAATAATTGATTAGATATTTTGTCCAGTGTTTTCTAAACTTTTTTTTTTTTATCAGAGACCCACTTTTTAAGAAATAAAAAACCACTGTGACCCAATTTCAGAACAAAATCATATAAGCAAATGCTTTGCATGATATTAAAATGAACCATCTGCGGAGACATAAGTTTAATAAATCACCACTTTGTTTTATTGTGCTACACATGTTAGTGGAAATAAACACGTGTTAAATATTTGTTAAGTGAACAAATAAAGTGCTGTTAGCCAAAGTTTATCAGCTCTGATGCTTTTCTTTTCTACTTCTTGTTGAAGGTTTCTTGGAAGAACAGATCTATTAGTCAATCCAGTCTTTGGGAATTGATGTTCTCGGCGATAAATGCCATAAAAGTGAGTAATACTGCCAGTTTCTGCATGCCCGAAGTAACACCTTTAAATAATTACTGTAAAAATACAAAGGTGCTTGATTAAAAATATTATGAAACTCAGAAGAACCCTTAGGAAATTCATCACATGTTCCCATTTAAATATGTCTGCTTGTATTTACAGGATCATCCCTGCAAAATATTAAAGTGTTTTCAATTGGAATACACAACTTTTTGGAAGTTTTAATAGAATAACTAATAGTTTAACAGAAGTCTCTTCACATTTACTCCTTCCCCTGCCTTATTAGAACATTTGTTGTCAATAAATATTCTGTTTAATCATTCCAGTCTGTGTGTGCTCTACAAAATAACTTGTTGAATGTTGTGAATGAGTCCAATACACCCTGAATGTACTTCTGGATCAGAGAGAGAAGTATTGGAAAAGTCACGCAGAGCTTCACGTAAAAAAAAAAAAAAAAAAAGTAAAAAATGAGCTGCAAATGCTCGCCGTCCAAATTCGGGGAATGAAGCCTGGTTTCATGTGCACCACTGCTTACATATAAAGAAATGAATGCATCAATAGCACACAAATGTAGAATGATCAGTTTTCAGTGATGTGGCAGCCAAACCACTAGCGGATAAAGTGAGTCCATCTGGAACCGAACTGTGATGGAAAAACAGCATTTTTTCCCAGAAATATCCTAAAGCGCCACAACAACCCCTTCTGAGTCCAGGTGCCTCACGGAGATAACCAAATGAAGAGTCTGACGCTTACACACCGCTGAAACAACAGACACATCGACACACACACACATACACATAAAAAGCAAAGGCAGCTGTCCTGGTAGAGACACACAGGGAGCCTTTACAGCACCGAGGACCAGTTGCTTTCCTGAAGTATTTCTTATTGGTCGGGGCCCTCGCTCTCTCTCTCTCAGCTCAGGCTCAGACTCTAAGTCCTCTCTGTGTGTAATGAGATCTCTATCAGAGGGAAACACGATCACAGTCTAATGGGGGGAGAAAGCCGGTACTGAGAGGCAAGAAGAGAGAAGGTGTGTATCGCTAGGACTAAAGGACCGAGCAGTAGGAAAGAAACAAAAACAGGCCACTGACCCTCTCAGCAGCGACCCGCGCTGAGAGAGGACGCCGTTCACCGGACTCCTGTTCCCTCACCATGGCACTAAAAATCCTGTTTCTGGCCTAGTCTTCATCCTAGACTCATCCGGTTCTTGTTCAACAGGTTGTGGCAGTTACAGTTTTTGCAGTTGGGGTTTGTTTTTCTTAACTCGTAACCTCCCACTAGTGACTGAAAAACCCTCTTTGCATTTAAACAACAGAGCAGTGGGGCTTTTTTTTTTTTTTGGAACACCACCCATGAGGAGTCAAAGGTTTCTTGGTAATCAACAACAAACCCTAAAAAGACTTCCTTTGATAACATATTTTTCTAAAAACAAAGATAAGCAAAGTTTGTTTTTTCCTAATTAGCTAATGTTTTTCATTTTACTTATCGGAAAAACTAATTATGAAAACTTGAACTAACATGCAAACTTTAAACAGGACGTATTATACAGCTGAATTACATTACACTACTATTAATATATATATAACAACTTGCCACTTCATTACTTCCAAGTATTATTTTAAAAAGGCATGTGGATGTTTTTTTAATAATATATCCTAAGGATCAAAGTAATAATCAAATTGAGATTAATCATCAAACTCGCTGAACCTTTAAACCACATAAGCCATGCTATAAACCAAACCACTCGACTGTTAAACTGTGAGCCAAGTGGTCGGGGTCAGTGGATAGCAAAATAAGATGAGTAAGAAAAGACCGAGAGCAAAACACAGAGGCTTTAGCTGACTTTTATTAACACAAACAGATCTGTTGTGTTATTCTGTGTTCTTTTGCGGTTTTAAAAACCTTCGTAGAGGCCAAACAATAAAAAAAAATTGGTTGATGAGGAAAAAAAAAAAACAAGACTGTGGAGTTCAGAATCAGTGCATGAGTCTCCAAAGTGGCCGGCCTGTGGCTATTCTCTCAGCGTTTGGTTTCAGAGGTGTGTGAGTGTGTTTTCCGGCTCTCTCCCATCATCTTGTTTGTCTCCTGAGCTGCTGCAAACAGACTGTGCTAGCTACAGGTCATGAGGTAAATATTAGCTAAGGAGGGTTCGAGGACGTGCAGGAACCACTCATGGCAACCTTGTCAGATTATCATTAAATTGGCATCACTGCAGAATTCCTAAGGATAGTGGGATGTATGTGTGTGTGTGTGTGTGTGTGTGTGTAATATGTATCTACCTTGCAGTGCTAGGCACAGCCAAACTGATGGGACGTGATCAGTCATAACAAAGTGACATTTTCTGGCGTAATCCCACTCAGCTAAATGAAAACTAATCCGATTTGCTCTGATCAAATGTTAGACGCTTCTTTACTGGACGGCGGACGTTGACACATTCAGTATCTGCAGCCTTCTTCTTCTTCTTCTTCTATTTTTCTTCTGCATGACTGCTCCTCTACCAAAAAAAACCCCTCCTTCTCCTTCATCATTTCACCCATCCTGCCTCAAATTAAATATCGAAAAAGGTCTGATCCATCCTGCAGTGAAACGCAAAAGCTAAAAAAAAATAAAACTCAGGGATGTTTCTCCTTCTCTTTTCGCACTACAGCGGTGATGTATGTTGCCTGTTCAAGCACGCTGGGAGGAAATCAATTAAGCAAACTTGGGTTATTGATAATGGAGGAGCTGGAGTGATAGCATCCTCACATGGAAATCTATAAAAAAGCAGGAGAGTTTCGGTGGGAGTTGCGAGGCATAAACACAGATACAGAACCCTGCACGTACACACATGAAGACAAAACACACTCAAGGCACCATAGTGGCCCAAACCTGCTGCTTTTCTATACTTTGTCTCATAACTCATGGCCTGTAGGGAGGCGCTGGTATTGTTATATTTTGTGTGTATGTGGTACAGTGTGCAAGCACAGGGCCAGATTAATTTATTAGCTGAGGCAGCAGTGCTCCCCAAAGTGGGAACAGGAAGTAAGACGTCGTAAATCTAGATAAGTCACCAGATAGTGTACTGTACATTTCTATAGGCCTCTCTCTTTGCACACTCTCTCTGTTATCACTATGAAGTAATATAGGCCAAGACACGGAGATGGGAGATTTAGAAACAGTGAAGACAGATGCTGATTGCTGTACAAGTAGTCCTTCTTTATTGCCTATCAGACACACTGCTGACTGATACATTTCACAGAAAAAACAGGTTTGTCTTTTGTTATTGCGAAGCCTGCACACAGTAAGATAATTGTCTATTGTTTTCTTAGCGCAGAGCAGTGGGATAATTAGGTTGAGCGAACACTTTGCAGAGTGCATTATTGTTCTGCGGTGAACTTTATGAAATATTCGGCCGGAATAGGGTGTGTGTGTGTGTGTGTTGTGGGTTTACAAGGAGAAAAGTGGAGAAACAGATGGAGAAATGATCTTCCAATCTCTAAACCAGCGTGGTAACCTTCTAAGACATTCCCTCCAGGTGACATCATTAATCAATAAACGTACCCCCCAACTTTTTTCTTCTTGTTCTTCTTCTTCTTCTTCATTTTCCTGACACATACTGTGGGGTTTTTTGTGTGCATGTGTAGTACATGTCTGTGCAAATGTGTTATATCTCTGTCTGATGACGCTCATTGTTCCACTACTTCTGCAGCCATAGTCAAATAAAAGCTGATGGGCCGTAGTCTCGCCATTAGGATCAGGCCACACACACACACACACACACACACACATATATATATATATATATATATCTATATATATACACTCCAGTGAGCATGGCCGCAATATTCAGACTCACTGCCTGCACAACGAGCTCCTATGACATCTGACATTTGGGGGATAAATCATGGATTCACTTGAATGAATAAGTTCTAGTTATAAGCTGGTCGAACTACTCTCCATTTCCCCCTCGGTGCTGGAGCTCAAATGAAGGTCAGCTCCACCGGCTCCAGCCACATACAGAAAGACAGGTTTTTTTTTCCTTTTCTTCTTCTTTCTTTTAGTTTATTTTTCCCTTATGTATGCTTTCCAACTTAATGCAAATGTGGGAGTCAAGTCTAAGTGGGTGATAATTGTTACCAGAGCGTATTTTATTATCAGCAGTCTGGGCTCACTCTGCTTGTTTTGATGGGAATAATATGAATTTTCCTAAACGCCTGGCTTCAGTTGCTTTGCTTCTTAGAAACTTGCCTTCTGTTGATGGTGAGAAATTACACTGGATCCAAGCCAGGACAATTATGAACAAAAAAAAAAGAAATTCCTTTCGAGCAATTAATACTGTGATATCTTTAAAAAACACAGTTTGTTGGGTTTTTTGTGGCTGAGTTTGGCTGGATTCATACTTGGGAAAAGTTCAGTGCGGGCCCTCTCTGGAAGCCAGGTACTAGTCCAATGTTCAGGACTCCTGGGACAGTAGAGAAATATCCTCGATCCACTTAACTGGGCTACAACTTGACACAGTTGGCATGCTTTACCTGACTTTTTTTTTTTCTCTTCTGCTAATTACATCAATTACAAGAAATAGCAGGGAGGCAACAGACAGCCTCCCTCAGCTGTTAAATAAATAACTGAGATTGAAAGGTGTGTCCTAGCAGACTTTGTCCACGGAAATAAAATAGCTGTACCTACACCAATACTGCCATAAATTGATGTAATTAACTATCTATTATTGTGACTTAAGTGAGGCCTGGTGTGTGCTGTATGAACCTCTACCTACTGTGTTTCTTTGGTGTTGGGAAATTCCCCACTGAGAAATAAATCAACACCAAACGCTGCGGCGCAAGGAATGACAATTAAAACTACATAAATTATTTTCTTTTTGGGGGTAATTGCCGCATTTAACAGAACATTTAACCCAGCTTGCACACAATGGCAACTTTTCCTGCAATGTTGGTTAACTCCATTACGCACACACCCAGCGAGTTTAGGCATGCTTGTACAAATGAAATACGAGACTTACTTGGGATTCTGCGAGCTCCAAATTATAGTCTCCAGCGATTTTGCTGAAGGTAATGCCGACCTACACATTAAAATAAAGATCCAGAGGTAATACTTCCAACAGCCTAGTCCCGCCATTCTGAGAAATGTACAGACAGTGGAGCCGAGAACTCAGAGCGTCGGACACGGTGCGCCTTTGGCTGCCTTTATCTGAGGTTCGCCCGGTGGGAAGGTGAGCTTCGATCAGTCGGGAGCATGTGAGGTCGATATCAGATACATGTCCCTCTGTCCGACTTCTGAAAAATCTGCTCCAGACCCCGTGTCCTTGGCTGAACTGTCCTACAGGACGTGCGAAGAAGCAGAAGAATCAGCAGCAGCGGTAGTAGCCCCCCCCCCGGTTCTTGACGGGATCAGGAGAAAAGCAGCACCCCCGAGTGTCCTGGTTGACCTGTGGCTGAGACACAAACAGATCGGCCTTTTCTCGACCTTTACTGGGATGTGTTAAAAAAAAATCTCAGCCTGATCACACTGCGATCGGAGGAGATCCTCTGAGGTGCGTATGGCGATGCGAAGCGCTGCGTCTTTGTCAAATGTGCCCTGATGGTGTCTGTACCTGTCGCTGTATATAGCCTACAGATGACCACATTCATCCATCAGTCACAACTCCGCAGCACGCCGGGAATCCCGAGGTCCACTTCATTCCAGTGTTATCTTTCACTCCGCCACCTCCCTCTGCTATTCTTCTACGGATTTGAGTTTCTATTGTAAATATTCCTCCGGGCTCTGTGCGCTGTTGTGCTTGCGTGCGTGTTGCGCTCCGGCAGCGTAGCCTCTTTTTAGTCCAACTCGGGCATGTTGTGTGTGGCCAGCGAGTTATAATACGTCTCCACGTCTCGTTTGCAGCTGCTTTTTTTTTTTTTTTGTGCTCGGACGCCGTGCGCAAAAAGTGCCGACACAAGATCAGACCCGCTCCGTAGTCCGCGCGCTGCCTCTGTATCCGCTCGCCAACCTTTCCATGCCGGTGTATTTTTTTTTTTTAAACCATGTAAAAACTCTCGGCGCTCCGGTGCGACTCGCAGCTCAAGCTCAACTGTAACCCGAGCTGAGACGAGCGCAGTGGGAACAGCCCACAGTGAGAGCCGTAACCAATCACAGCGCTCTGTCCGAACTTGGAAGCAGGAAGCGAGGAAGGCATTTATGGGGACGTGGAGGGGGGGTGGGGGTGGGTGTAAAGGAGGCAAGGGAGAGGGAGAAGAAGGAGGAGGAGGGGTGGGGGTGGGGGGCTCTGTTATTGGGTTGACCCCACATCTCCACCCCCACCACCTCGGCCGAGCCATCGACCCAAATTGAAATGGACTTTGGAGTTATTCGTCATACTGTAAGCTTTGGTGAGGAAAACGAGCGTGATAGGCTCCTGGAGTGTGCGTAAAAGTGCTTACAGGAGCAAAACTCTGGACCCTTTAAAACCCAGTAAGTGTTGTCCCCTCAGATACACAACCAAACACTCGCGTTCCTTTACATTCCCGTAATACAACTGTATAATAACATGCCTATAGGGAATTCTATTGTAATTACGCGTGGCATTTTCTCTGCTTTCCACACATGAATTCTGTTTCCACTGTGACACTTGTGGAAACGTGTCTAAATTTATAACTGTTGTGACTCTTTAGAATTTACTGTGTAGGATTACAGTATCAGTTATTTTTGTCCTTTCTTCTCTTTGAAGGGAATGATGATTAATGGTCTCTTTGGATCTCTTTCTAGTTGTCCCCTTCTGGGATAATGAACTGCATGAGAACTTAGTCTCCAGTGTCAATGGACAATAGACGGTCGGTAGCCTATAGTCATTGAGCTATTCATTCATTGAGGAAGAAATGCTTGACACATAATTGATCATGTCCATGTCCGTGCCTCCTTTGTGTGTATTTATGTGTGTGTGTGTGTGTGTGTGTGTGCGTGTGTGTGTGTGTGTGTGTGTGTGTGTGTGTGTGTGTGTGTGTGTGTGAAAGACACAAAGGTAGAGGGAACTGCTCTTAATTTCTTTCATTTGCTCGATCAATGCCGCCCCCTAATGGTTGTGATGAAATCGATGCTCAGAATATAGCACTGGAGCTCAGTATAATTGGAAGAGACAGATAAGAGACATTTAAAGACATATCCTTTAGTTCCAGAAATAATTTTTACTACACCCAGCACTAAGTCGACAGCACCGTAGATCAGTTTGCAACAATAAGCTGACAGTTCAACATCACACCCAAATGATTATGCACTTTGATAATCTGGGTGTATTTTTATTTGTGGGTGTGTGTATGTACGTGGGAGTTAGTAATAATAACAGGGGCCACAGAGTGCCATAGCTGCATCCTCAGGAGCCCGGCCACAGCTGATCTCAGCATCGCCATGGCAACAACAAACACAGGCCAGTTGCCACAGACCTGGCATGTCTGGTCTGATGGCCATGGGATATCTGGGATACCTGATACCCTGGGGGCCAATGGGGTGGTCAAGGACAGATACCTGATCTGCTGTTAGCCAATGAGAAGCCTCCCGCGTGCAGCTTTGATGGCTGCCACAGCTGCAGCCGATGCCAACTGACCAATAAGAATACGACTGAATATCATAGCAGGAGTGGACACACTGTTGTTGTAACAGTAGAGTTATGTAGTCGAGCTGCAGCTTGCGATCACATTTTATTAGCTGAGTACTGCCTCGAGAAGTAATCACAATGTTTTACAGCAGTATATAAAGTGCAGTATGTGGCACAATAACAGATCATCATATTTAGTCCAAGAGGATTATGACATCTACATGTATCAGATAATGGCCTCCCCACATTGCTGTGCATAAACACAAAAAGATTTATCCAACATGACATTTAGGTCGCACACGTACAGGAAACAAGGGTACCTATTGTAGCTCTTTTATTCTGTCACATACCCTGAAAGGCAATTTGATTTTCCTCCCCCTATCAGACACCCACCTATGAAACAGTGGCATTTTCAAGGAATGAGGTCATCATGTTAATGTGTACATGGGCTCATGATTGGTGTAGCTATAAATAGCCTGGATGTACTTTGATACCGTAGAACACTCTTAC
Source organism: Apogon talboti (assembly GCA_037367365.1). Taxonomy (NCBI): domain Eukaryota; kingdom Metazoa; phylum Chordata; class Actinopteri; order Kurtiformes; family Apogonidae; genus Apogon; species Apogon talboti. Next base: position 29,469,047 of record JAPQRQ010000002.1, read on the forward strand.
AGACATGAGCAAACTGACTAAGGCTCGTCTTATCCTTGAAATTGATCCTTTCAGTTATAAAACAGCAGAAATCTTGAAATAAAACACCAGTGTTGGGAGTAATGCGTTGCATATGTAATGCATTACAGTAACAGATTACTTTCTGTTGTAACGCAGGAGTGTAAGGCATTACTAAGCAATTTTCAGTAATGTTTTACTCGGTACATGTTCAATAACGCTTGTGTTACAACACACTTTTCGCCCATAATTTAATTGCTCAAATAAAAAAAAACAACCAGCAAGACCATGAGACCTTAAGGAATCAAAAATATGTCAGGAAAATTCTGTTTCCTGTTGGTGTTCAGCCAGTGGGTGAAGACGACAGAAGACAGTCCATTGTCTACATGGACGTATGCTCATTACTAACCCTAACCCTGCTCAGTAAGCAGGGTTAGGGTTAGTAATGAGCAGGGTAAGGGTTACTTACTTACTTACTTACTTACTGAGCTATCCATCCACATGTACTTCGGGGCACAAATTTATGTGTCCCAAGGCTCTCCTATGTCTTGTATTGGGGGTTAGGTTTTACTGCGCACGCACCATTTATGACAATAGTCTGTATGTAACTCAAAAGTAATACAGGAGTCATGTAACACATTACAATTCTGCGTCAGTAATATTATAAGGTAAGGAATAACTTTTAAATAACAATAACAAGTAATCTGTGATGTATTACAGTTTGGAAGTAACATGCATAACACTGAAAAACACTATGTGAATTTTCCCATGGCCCAAGATGACATCTCCAAATTGCTTGTTTTGTTCAGCCAGCTGTTCAAAACCTTAATCTGCAATTACATCAAACCAACGGCAGTGTAATACCACAGTCACACATTTGGGATGCCGGAACTGAAGACTATAATTTGGCATTTTTGGTTAGAACGTAACCTGTTATCAAAATTGCTCATGATTAGTGATAGAAGAAGTATCAGATCCTTTTTTTTAAGTAAAAGTACAAACAACAGACTATGAAAATACTCCACAGTTACAGTTAGAAGGTACCTATTCAAAATATTACTCAGAGATGTCAAACTCATTTTAGTTAATTTTAGTGGCCACATTCATCCAGTCTGACCTCAAGAGGGCCAGACCAGTAAAATAATAGTATAATAACTTTGAAATAATGACAAGTCTTAATTTCTCTTTTTGTTTTTGTACAAAAATCTATTACATTTATAAATTAACCTTAATCTCTTTGTAGGGCTAATTTGGCCCCTGGGCCGTATGTTTGACACTTGTGCTCTAAGTGTTATTCCATATGTTTTTTTTATTTTATTTTATGTGTTTTGGATCCATATTACTGCTGCATTAATGTGTTTGGGACACTTGACTGCTGAGGCTGAGCTCATTGGAAGTGCATTGTAGTGTTGGCTAGTTTTACAGCAGTGCGTTATTCTATCACCATGTCTGTAGTGTTGCAGTCCTACGAGGACCACATATCTCGAAAAAGTCAACTTCTCACAAACTTGGGGAAAACAGGTTTGTTTTCAGCTTTGTGACAATGCATTTCCAAGAATGCAAGAAGGAGGTTATTTTAAGAGGGAGGAGAACTTTCTCAACCCGTAACGGGACACTTCGGTTTATCATAAGTATACTAAAGCTGTCAGGACAGTGTACTGGGGGAAGAAGTATACCATTTGCCTCTCAAATTTTTGGCGAAGTAGCCTATAAAGAAGTATAAAGAGGAAATACTCAAGTTTAGTAGCAGTAGGACAAATGTATATTAAAGTTTCAATACATAAGTTTGGTGCATGCTTGTGTGGAATTTATGATGGGATGTTGATGCTGAATAACTCCTTTTCTTAGATGACCTAATGTTAAGCTGAGTGTCTTGGTTGCCATCAGTCAGGATAACAACCTGTGCACCAATTTTGTTTTAAATTAAGATAAGATAAAATAAGATAAGATAAGATAAGAGTTTTATTTGCCATTTGTACATATTCAGGTGCATAGGAATTATGACGCAGAGGTTTCTCAGAGTACAACTAGACAAGATTAAATGATACAATTAGAATAAAAGTCATAAGATATAAGCAGTATAAAGGTATACACGCAGTGTAAAAACAATTAAAAGACAATAGCACAATGACTTATAATAAGTACCTAAAAATAAATACTCTCCACAAATTTTATTTATACAGCACTAAATCATAACAGAAGTTATGTCATGACACTTTACATTTAGAGCTGGTCTCAAAACAAACACCAACAGAATCCTCCAGGAGCAAACACTTGGTGACAGTGGTGAGGAAAAACTTCCTTTAACAGGCAGAAACCTGGAGCAGACCCCGACTCTGGAGGATGGACGTTTGCCTTGACCGGTTAGGGTTAAAGAGAGAGGGTTAAAGGAAGAGAAAGAAAAAGAGAGAGAGAGAGAGAGGTAGTTCTAGGTTCAACTGGACTTCGTCTCTCATTCTAGAGACTTCTTCAGTGTAACAGCTGGTGGGGGAAAGTGGACTTATAAACCTGTGGGGGGAGTGGTCTGTGTAGGTGTTATTCCATATGCTAATGAACTTAAGTGTTAGGGTCGTAGAGGGGGGTGGCCCTGGGGGTCAGGGTCGTTGGTGACTATTGTGACCCTGTATAACCGTTAAAAACTAGAACTGTTGCTACTAGTATAAGTACAAATACCTATAGCAGTTATCAGGGAACTGTTAATACTACTACTACTCCAAGTACTAACAGTGGATGTACTACTACTGCAGCTGTTAGTACCAATAATAGAAACCTCTACCATCCCAGTAACTATATAGTAAATACTATCACAACTATATGGATAAATGAATAATGATGATGGAGGCAGGAGAGAAGCAGGACCACAGCAGCAGGTCCAGAGATGATTCACAGAAAACCTGAGAAGACATAAAGTTTTAGAGCACTCGGGTTGGTTTTTCTGCAAAAGTCCTTATGCTGACTGCTGAGCTCAACAACTAGCTTGTTAAAAATGAAGTCAGATATCCTTCAGAAATGACCAGCTCCCAAACAGATTTGATATAAGTATAAGAGTATAAGGGAGTCTATCAGATTTATTTCTGAAATGTAGTGGAGCAGAACTACAAAACCTGCATAAAATGTAAATACTCCAGTGAAGTACAGGTATTTTAATTTGTATTAAAGCTGTAACGTCAACCTATTTCTTTCCACTTATGTTCATTACTCTGCATTCAGTCTGCTGCAGAACTGTGTCGCTGAGTCCTCAAAACACATCCAGTTGTTATTCTACTGCCTTCCATGAGATGATAAAGAGCAGAGGAAGAGGATGAAGCTGATAAGTAAAGTTACAAGTTTGACGCTAGCAGACAGTGCATTAGCCATCCGGCATAAGTTCCCACTGCATCTGTCAAACCGGAATCCCCCTGATGTAGAATATGACATATCATCGCCCTCAGTGTTTCATTGTCAGTCCTTTGTCTTACACTGTCCAGAAGATAAATAACCTAAATCTATTTAGGTCAACATGGCTGCATTTAGGAAACGGACACAGCTGAGTATGAAGTGGAGGGATACACTGCTGCAAACAGACCAGAACCTAAACAATATTCAGACTCTTAAAAAGGATGTACTCCAAAAAAAATCTAGACAAATTCAACTGTACACTATTTTCAGCACTAACTCTGATTCAGCTGTGTCTGTCTGTCTGTCTGTCTGAATGTGTCCCTGCAAGCATCTACTGCAGGTCAAACACAAACAATTCAACACTCAATTTAAGTAAAAATAAACTTTAAAGCGGAGCTCTTTCAGTCCACTTTCCTCCTTCAAAATCTCTACACAACTATTACTACAGGATCATTGCACTTACTTTTAGTCTCTTTGTTTTTAACCCATAAAGACCCAAACAGCCACTGGTGACCAAGACCATCTACTGATGGAAAATGTATAATACTTGTTCATCCACTAATCCTATCAATACATGTAAATAATTAGTGTAAAATACAGTTTGTCATTTTTTCATGACCAATTTGGATGTTCAGAGGCTCCATAGTTACTGTGGAAACACGGTCATCTTCTGTAACATTGATTCACTAGTAAAACCCATGGAGTTGGATCAGTCACACTGGATGGACACACTTCTTTTAATGTTCAGTTAATGTACATATATATATATTTTACTGAAAAAGTAACTTTTTCTTCAGTTTTCTCCGTTTCAATTTAATAACCTTTGAATTTACTCTAAGCTTCTACATGATCAGTGAATTAAATATAGGAAAGTACACAATTTACTCTGAAAAAAAATACAAATAAAGAGGATAATATTACAATAAATGGTGAAAAACGTAAGATAGGTTATATATAGAGAAATATTTATTTGGGAACTTCCACAAAAGCACCACTGGGTCTTTATGGGTTAATACATGTCCCCATATATACTGTATCTGTTTCTTTTAGTACTGGTACAACATCTAAAACTGCATTATCTGTTATTGTATTCTCACTGCTAATAACTAAATAATTTAAATAAAAAAATATATCACTGTAAATACTGACTTGTTATGTGACTTTGTAACTTGTTTCTTTGTTTTGTTTCATATTTTTTGTTTTATCTGCCTACTATGTGTAACCAGTTCAATAATATAATTACACAAAATTGGGTTAAATTGTTGTTTTCTGTGTATAATTTAAACATACCTG
>JAPQRQ010000002.1:29489748-29506745 GCA_037367365.1 Apogon talboti
GATGGATGGTTCAATTAACAATATGTTGGATCAATACTTTTAGTCCGATTTATAAGGGATCATGTACAACGTGATATCCATTATTGTGAATGTAAACTATCTTGCCTCCATCACTCTATTGGGGTTTTCTTTACAATAATGACTGGCTTGTTGTATGTTAACATATAACAATGCAAAAAAGGGAAATATTTAAGTCTATTGAGTTTATTGCAAAATCTGAGAAGTGAAATTAATTTTTAAAAACAGCACAAACTGTCCAACACAACTCCCAACTAAAACTAAAGAAAAAAAATATTTACTTGCACTTGTTAGAAATGAATGTGCTGTTTCTCACATTTTTTTGGCATCTAATCTTAACATCTAAAACACTTTTCAACATGTGACTTTTTAGACAGTATGAGCAGCTTCATCACTTCTGTCACATCTAAAAATAGGTTTCACTTTTTCGGATTGTCAGAGGATGGTGGATCTGTTTGACAATGATAATGTCTTTGTTGAAAGTGCTGAAAGAATGCTCAAATTCAGCACCAGCTGGGACACTACTGCTGAACTTTATGACACTGAAGTTGTTACATGAAGTTGTGTTAGAGCCTGTGTTGTGCTGGGAGTTACTTATTTGTTGACATTAACAACCTCCAGCTATTTTTCTACAGCATCAACAGTGTACAACAATAGCTCCCATTAACATAGAAATAGAGACGACAAACAGCCAACTCGCAGCAAAACACAGACTCAAACAAAAATTCACATCATCACATGCATGAATCTTACATATTTAGTTAAACATTTGTAAATATTCTTACATTAGTGTTTGCAACCTTTGCAGCACAACTAGTACAAACCTAAATCAGAACAAGTTGGGATGCTTTGGAAAATGCTGATTAAATAATAAACAGTGACTTGTATTTCATTGTAGGCAGTATGAACACAACATATTTCATGTTTAACCCTTAAGGACCCAGTGCTACTTTTGTGCCTACGCTCTATTTAACCTTTCTTAAGTGATTTGTCACTATTTATAATAATATTGTCCTCTGTATTTTGCATTTTTAAGTGTAAAATCAGGTATTTCCCTACATTTAATTTACTGATCATGTAGATATTCATTAAAACTCAGAGTAAATTCAAAGGTTATTATATTAAAACCGAGAAAACTAAACCCTAACCCTAACTAAACCGTCTATTTTCAGTAGATGGTTTTGGTCGCCAGTGGATGTTTGGGTCTTTATGGGTTTATTTGGCCGACTCCATGTAATTTGTAAAAATATATCCATTCCTCACATTTGAGTCGCAGTACAATGAAGGAGTTGAGACAGGAGCAATAAAAATATTGAAATTAATGATATGCTTCAAAATAAAAGACATGACCAGATAATTGTAGTCACGAAGGAAAGGTCTTGTTCTTGAGGGAAATAGATGGAACAAGGATCACCAGTTTGTCAAACAATATGTGAGAAAATGAAGGAAATGCTTAAAAAGAATGATAGGAGGTGATTTGAATATTCCATTCTTTACAATGTATAAGAGGTTTAAAATATTCATGAAAGCTAAATGTACACTGTTACCCATAAAGTTGGAATAAAATATTTTTACCTCTTCTCATGAAATGATTGCGACAATGTGATTTATTATTGATAGATAAAGTGTAACTGGGACTCAGTATGTAATCTTTATACCTGGTTAAAGGTAACTATTAATGTGTATAAATGGGAATAAAAAGAAGAATATGTCTGAAAACAAAATTATTCCAACTTATTATTATTCCAACACTGCATCAAGAACCATCATTCATCTACAGGTGATAGAACCGCTTGGCCTCAAGATTTCAACTCATTTACCACTACTACTTTAGTGTGGTTGACTTCTCTGGCTTCAGAGGCATGTATGTGATGGACAATCCACAGTGGAAATGTGGACTGTGCTCAGACCAATTAGTATCCAGGTCTTTATGGGAGAAATGGATGCTTTGTGCTGCAAAACCAAAGACGAAATGGACCATTGTAACTGAAACAAGTCCAGAAGCTAGTGTCTGCCATGGCAAGCTCCATTAAGGCTGAGAAGTACTTTCAGATTTTGAAACAACATATGCTGTCTTTGAGACGACAGCTTTTCCAGGGACATCCATGCATATTTCAACAAGACAATACAAAACCACATTGTGCACACATTACAAAGGCCTGGTTGAGGAAGAAGTGGGTCAACCTTATGTTCCCCAGTACCTACTGTATGTTCCCTGGTACCTATGTTCCCTGGTCCCTATGTTCCCCGGTCTCTATGTTCCCCGGTCCCTATGTTTCGCGGCCCCTATGTTCCCCAGTACCTATGTTCCCTGTTACCTATGTTCCCCAGTCCCTATGTTCCGCGGTCCCTATGTTCCCCAGTACCTATGTTCCCTGGTACCTATATTACCCGGTCCCTATGTTTCGCGACCCCTATGTTCCCCAGTCCCTATGTTCCCCGGTACCTATGTTCCCGATACCTATGTTCCCCGGTCCCTATGATCTCCAGTACCTATGTTCCCCGGTACCTATGTTCCGAGTCCCTATGTTCCGAGGTCCCTATGTTCCCCAGTCCCTATGTTCCCCGGTCCCTATGTTTCGCGGCCCCTATGTTCCCCAGTACCTATGTTCCCCAGTACCTATGTTCCCGGTCCCTATGTTCCCGGTCCCTATGTTCCCCGGTCCCTATGTTCCCCAGTACCTATGTTCCCCAGTACCTATGTTCCCCGGTCCCTATGTTCCCCAGTACCTATGTTCCCCAGTCTAACATACATGATATGAATGTCGTTCCATATGTAGGGACAAAGGCCCACAAACCATAATTGCTGTCAGTGGTGTTTCACCCGTTTCCATGGGAAACCTTGGAATAATGCTGAAATAACTGACCAATTACCACCAAAATTATATATATTTTTGAGGCGGGCAAACAAACGCAGGTGAAAACATAACCTCCTTGGTGAAGGTAAAAATAAACAGACTCCAAAAACAGCTAAAATTATTATGTTTAATTAAAATATTCAACACAATATGTAATAAAGTTAAAAGGTGCAGTGTCTAAAATATTACTTGCAATTGTATTGATTTTCAAATCAAACAAAAACCTTTACAATAAATGAAACATATCTGAGCTTTAAATGTGAGTAATTACCATTGGATTCAAATTCTTTGTTTTTTCAATACTCATATATTGTGTGGCTTTCGTCTCTGATGAATACAGCACAGTGTAATATGATGTAATCACATGTGTGTCACATCTTGAAATATAAAATATAAAAATGTTGTGATTGTTGCATGATATGAATCATTAGATATTGTTCTGTTGTAATGTTTTCTGTGTTGGTCAAAGATAATTTATTTTCATAATTTAACATTCCGTCCCATCTTTTTCTAATTTGGGGTGGTGTCCTCTCATTCTCCACTTGGGTAGCTCACAAGGAACACCCAGAGTTTTGTCAGTGGAATTAGTCAGTGTCACATAATTAGATGGTGACTCTTCCTAAGACTCCATGATGACGTGTCTGTGAGCACAATAAGCAACACCCGCCCTTTAGCTCAAACACAATACAAAGGTCAAGTGAGTGGTGGACATGGACATTCAACTGGAAACAGTTCCTTCCCTTTCACAAGTTAGTGACATAAAAATACTACAAAATGTAGCTTAAACTCATTGAATAAATGACTGAATGACAGAATTCATCTCTAGGTTCACCGCTTTCCTACAATGTTGATGTCTAAGATTTCAAACCTTCAAAATATTTTACGTACACAGACTGGACAAAACGAAACCAGAGTGTAGCAAAGACCCCCTGACCCTGAAAATAAGGCGATATGGCTAGAACTTAATTTCATGAATTTTATCTGAATCTATTGAGTCGCACACAGTGGAGCGCCCCCTCCTGTACAAATGCAGAAGGATGATGGTGCTTTCAGACATTTGACCTTGGAAAAGTAGGTCACAGAACAGGTCAAGGTCACCCATTTCAGAACTTTTCTAATGTTCTATACATGATGTATGCATGGTAAAAAAAAAAAAAGAGTTCCAGAGTTAAAGTGTTTGCAAGACGTGTCACAAACAGACAGACATGCTGACGACAATACCCCCTTCAGCAGGCTGAGGGGGTAAAAAGTAGATGAATCCTTTTATTGCCGGCTTTGAATATTTCTGAACCATGAGAGAAGAAACACATCCACTGATGTTCAGACCTGGTTATCCAGTTGGTTCAGGTTCAACATTTCTCATTTTATGGACACATAATGTAATGAACTTATATCTGACAAACTGAAAGACCCCCAGATCATAACACTCCCCCGACAGGATGATACTATAGACACTAGGCATGATGGGTAATGAAGGTCACACCAGCCTCTCTTCTCACCCTGATGAACCCATCGCTCTGGAATAGGGTCAATCTGGGCCCATCAGACCACATGCACATGACCTTTTTCCATTGAAACACAGTGAAATCTTTATGCTCTGCAGTAAATTGCAGCCTCTGTTTCTGTTTGTCTTCATTGATAAATGGTTTTCATAAGGCTACACAGCTGCTGAGTCCCGTGAGTTTATATTTTGCATTGTGTGTGTGTGTGTGTGTGTGTGGAGCTGCCCTTCCTTTCACTATTGAACATAGCTGTGAGTTCTAATTATTGTTATTTTTGATGATTTGATTTCACCAGATAACTTTTACCACATTTTTTTCTCACCACTATCCTTCCAGGATTTAATAATGCAAAGTACAGTTCTTAACTCAGTTTTATGAGTTTCAGCAATCCCTTAGTTGTTTTCTTTGCTTAGTGCAGGCCAATAGTTTGAACCATAAATCTTTTCCACAATGATCCGGTATGTCTTGATATAATAGTTTAAGAAAGGAGAGGTTACTCACTGCACTAGTCACTGCAATAACCTGCCAGTGGAAGGCTCTTAGCTATTTGCTTAAATCTTTATCGAACAAGTGACTATTTTTGGTAATTTCCACATACATTACAAGACAGTGGCAGCAACAGTTACAGTGAGTCAACAATCTCAGGTCACATGTCATCTACAGGGTCTGCAAATTAGGTACCATGAAGTAATGGTACTAATGGAAGTAATGATGTTCAAAGGGATAATGTGGATGTTGACAGGTGTCTGGATCAGCACTGATGTTGGTCTAATGTTCTAAAAATGATGTTCTAATGTTCTAAAATACATGTTCCTTTCATCTTACATGTGTTTTTCTTGTATTTTTTAAAATTTACTTCATGGATTTAGATTTTTTTTTTTTTGCCACTTATGGGTAAAGAACCAAATATGGTTACTTCATTGACCTTTATTTAACAAATTTTGGAAAATTTCACAAAAGTAATAAAGTCTTCTTATGTTCTCCAATAACACACTAAGGTGGAAATATGAAATTTCAGAGGATTTCTATGAGTGAACTATAAAGGATTAAATCCAGGTGGGAACTTTTAGATATTTATTTATTTCTGACCAGGCAGTGTATATGTGTTTTGGATAAACACCCCAACCCAGATGTTTGGCAGGCTGATGCTGTGTGGAGCAGCCTTATTATCCGGAGTCAAGTGCTAGCCATGCTAACACTTAAGCTCTTAAATGCCTGGATCATCATGAAACTACCAGGAAATTAGTGTGAAATGTAGTTAACTTACCACTTCACTACTCCTTGCACTTATTTAAAGTGGTGGCACGGCAGTCCGGCATTGCTTTCCTATTGACTGCCAGTAGAGAAATATAGTCTGAAAGGGCTTTTTTTTTTTTTTTTTACAGATCCAGTTGCTATTATCTGTTTCTGGGAAACATAGGCTTATATTTGTACCATAGAAAATCACATTGAGATAACCTTATCTGGAGATAGAATGTTATCTGTCATCCTGATTATGTCATATGTTTTCAGCTAAGGGTAATTCCATGCTGCTATAAATACAGCAGCTGTAAAAATCCTGGAGGTTTGGGGTGTGTAATGCATATATACACACATACATTGTGGCGTGTCTTTAAATAAGAAGACACATGAATAATCTGAGCCCATGAGGATGCAAGTGCGCATGAGCAGTCAAACACAACGGGAACATTGCACCCTATCGTGCGCTATTGCACAAACACACCTTTGGCAACTAAAGATATATACACCAAAAAAACACACTTTAAACTGAGGGAGACAAACTCTTAAATCTGAGGATGTCCTTGTTAGTAAGCAGCCGAGGGTACACGAGTGCTCTCAGCTGCATCATCAAAGCCCCAGCAATTACTCCCATGCTCCCTCACTCTGGCATAAATCTGCTCTTATCTCGGCTCGCTGCAGGATCAGGGAATATCAGCTTCAGCATCTGCTCCATCTACAAACCCAACCACTAAAAGCACAACAAAGTGGCTCTGCAGGCATAAATAAAAGAAGGAGGGGCAACGGAAGAAGCGAGGGGGCACAGAGAGAGAGAAACAGAAAAAAAAGAAAGATAGGCAGAGGGAGACACAGGGGTGTGTTCCGGCTTGTCTTATTTGCCCAGAGGCTTCAGGCCCATTCTCACAGCAATCTGTCAATCAGCCAGATCCAAAATACTTCAGAAACATCAAACTGATTTCCAAGCAGCGGGGTTTTAAGAGCTCGACTCGGATCAGCCCAGCGGGCAAGATGAATTCTTCACGGGAAATTAAGACATATGGAGAGACGAAAGGTCAACAGCTCCGGTTGGGGTAAAAGGTCATAGTTGAAGATTTAGTGGTCAGCGGGATATATGAAGTTAAGACCGCCATGTCATATTTATTGGAGGGGTTAAGATCATCGGCGACTTTGTTTGTCAGTGGGTCTATGAACTCTGGGTAAGTCGCTCCATACCCCTCGTTGGACTACTTTTTTACATTATCAACCCAAATTGGCCAGAAGACGTCAGCAAATTCCAGCTCTGTTATCGAGAGCAAAGTTGCACACACCTGGCTAAAGCAACAGAAATGACAGATGACCAGGTCTCCCAACTATTTTTAGGAGGGTGTTTATTTTCCTCACGGTCGGACTGAAGAAACATCTTTCATATTGACCTCTTTATCGCAGCTGTGACCCTGACCAGCCCCTCCCACATACACCCCCCTCCTCCTCCACCCAGTCTGTCTCCTGTACCTCCCTGTCCTCTGTGCATTTCCTCCTTCCTCTATGCCTCGTCCACTCCCTTTTGCTTTGAGTCAACCACTCCCTGTTCTACAAACACAGCCTGTGGGTGAACCAACGTAAGACCACTCCACTTCCACTACAGTGACGGGACAAAGGAAGTCAAGTACACGGGCAAGTAATGACTCAAAATAATGACTTACAGTATGCCCTCATACATTTGACATAATGAGTCATTATTTTGAGATGCTGAGTCTTTTTGGTAATAATAATCCTTTATTTTGAGATACTAAGGCATTAATCTGACAAATTCAATCATTATTTTGAGATCAACGCCATTATTTTGAGATACCTTGTTGTATAATACACTATTACTTTGAGATACCAAGTCTGTCTATAATAAGCCTGTATTTTGAGATACTAAGGGATTATTGTGACATAATAAGCCATTATTTTGAAATAAAAAGTCATTATTTCATAATAATATACCATTATTTTGTGATAATAAACCATTAGATTGAGATACTGTCATTATTTTGAGATACCTTGTTGTAATTTTGAGATAATACACCATTATTTTGAGATACCAAGTCTTTTTTTTTTTAACTAATAAGCCTTTATTTTGAGATACTGAGGCATTGTTGTAACTTAATAATTCATTATTTTGAGATAAAAAGTCATTGTCAGCTTCTTCCTTCTTTGGTTACAAATTGTGTCAATTGTATGCTCTTTGTATGTTTGTGCATTTTGTACATAACCAAAATAAAAAATATTCATTCATTCATTATTTTGTGATACTACACCATTACATTGAGATACTATGTCATTATTTTGAGATAATAAATAATTATTTTAGCTTGGCGATGAACTCACCTTTGTCAGCTGGGTTAGATTCCAACCTCCCTCCAACCCTCCAGAGGACGGAGCAGTTACAGAAATGGGTGATTAATATTTTGAGATGATAAGTTGTTCATTTGAGACATCATACTAGACATGATCTTTATTTTGAGATAATCAATAATTAGTTTGAGATGCTAGTTATTAAATGTAGTCATCATTTATAAAAAAAAATAAAATAAAATAAATTATTTTTGAGATAATAGCTCAGTATTTTGAGATAAATTATTTGGAGGTAGTTTTTCCTTGGAGACACTAACTCATTATTTTGACTTACAGCGTCTTGGTTTTTTCATCTCGGTGGTGGAAATGCTCTGGCGTACTTAAGGGCCAGAGATGCCTCGTACATATTTTATGAGTTGTAAACTGTAGATACCACATCAAATTTACAACCATTGGGCGTCCGACGTGAGCTGTAAGACCCTCAACCTGCTGACCGTGAATCAGTTACGGAGACAAAATGTTACCAGAAAACGTTATGAGGAAATACCTCAGCTCCAGGTGTTGGCGGGGGGTCGGAGGTGAGAGGTGAAGGGTCGCACACCACCCCTCAGGGCTCGCTGAACCCTGACCTCACAAGGCTGATGAATAGTGTGCTAACGAGGACCAGCTCTGTCTTGACTGTGTCTGCACTCTCTCTTCTTGTCTTTGTTTCTTCTTATTTTTTTCCCCTTTCCCTCCTCGCTCTCCCGGGGAAGTGGTCTGGCAGCAGAGTAGTAATACTTATACCTGCTGAACCTTTAAAGTACCCCACCATCTGTCGTCTCCCTTGGATTTATAATTATCATCATATCACACTCAAACTAGGAACCGTCACAGTCTTACATAACCTAACCCCTATCTTCCAGCGCATGCAATACTTAAGAATAGATTGAATAAATTATTATTGGGTGAGGTGTTAAATCTTGGCTTGCAATAGAAGTGCTCTTTTTCTAATGAGGCTACCTACATCAAGTGTCGCTTGTGAGGGAGGCGAGGAAGCAAACTAGTCACATGCACGGACCGTCCACCCACACGTACATATGCAGACGCACCCATTAACACCCCCACACACATGCACAAATGGACACAGCGCAGACGTGGATATTGCACGGCCATTTAACGCGGACACCGCTCCATTTGCACAGTCATAGAGTCATGCAGCCAATTAAAGAGATGAGTCTTATTAGCAGAGGTGTGTTGGCCCTCGTTTATCACCGGGGTTTCCTGGCAGAGGCTGGTGACATGCAGGGCTTTCCGTCATCTTTATGAGACCTGTCTCATCACGCCCTTATAAGACACTCATCCAAACTTTACTGAGACTCATGATTTAGCAGAGCAGGCTTGGCCCAGAAATCCATTCACTCATCTGAGAGTCACCTCTGAATGAGCTTCAAGGGATTTGAAAGTGGAAGCAAAAAGAAACAGAGTCCTTGTTTTGGCGCATTGCTGCCTTGCATGTTTTCTGAGTTTGCCTCTAATTGAAAAACCATAATCTTGTTTCCTCCTTCCTGTGGGGGAAAACCATTATTATCCTCGATTGCGGAGCTGGGGCCCACTGGGATGAGTGAAAGTAGATCGACAACAATGATGCGAGGTGAGGAGAGAAGGTGTAGAGAATCAGATTCCAGGGCTAGACCAGGGTAAATATCATTCAACTCCCAGATGGACACTCTTGTTTTCTCGCTTCTAGGGGTCGAATGCCCTGACTAGACCTCCGGGCCACCTGCAGCTCTGCCGATGACAGATTCCCTCCACACGCCAGACCATCTCTACCCTCAGTGCCAAATACAGACTAATCCTCCTGCCTCTGTCCTCCCACTACAATGGCCCTGTCACTCGTTCACTCATTCAACATACCTTTAACACTCGGCCTGTGTGTCAATACGGAGAAAACCGACAGGAGGCAGAGGTTCCCACGGACTCTATTCATAGCTTTCCACAGGAATCTACGACCTGTTCTGGCCTGTCTCATAAAACCTGCTCCTCATAATGAAGGGCATTGATCCTTTCCTCATTTCACATTCACCTTGACATCTCTGTTACAGTTGAAAAGGCATCTCTCCTTAATCCAGCAGAAAGACTTTCCCTTTATTTGGTAACCAGATATTCTATTTGATATGCAACGCACTGATGAAATCATTTGGACAAGAAATGGCAAGGATGGATTGTTACTATTGTGGCGTCAGCTTTCTCAGCGGGTGGGTCATGACCCAGAAGTGGGCTGCAGACGCAGCATAGTTAAAGAAAAAACTAAAGGTGTAAATGCTAAGACCTTACATAGTGGATTTTTATGATGGCAGACATGCTTCAAAGACATGCAGTCGGCTGGAGGCCACGTCAGCGGTAAAGAAGACATTTGATTGAAAGCTGTCGGGTTCAATTCATGTTGTTTGTGGGCAAAATGTAGCACAAGTATGAGTTGGAGTGTGTTAAATATGGAGTTGAAACACTGAACTTTTTTACATGGACACCAATACTTCCATCATTATCTGATTTCTGGAGTTGTCCGATTATTTAAGTGACCATGTAAACAAGATAATGTGATATGTTTTATCAGATAACAGCAGTAATCTGATTATGAGAAATCAGATGAACACACCTAGATTTGTCCCCAATACTCCGATGTCATCCTGCATGTATACAGGTTAATCTGATTTATTTCATTCTTTTACGCCAGTGCATGTGTAAAAATAATTAAAATCGTAGAGAACAGAAGTCAAACATGATTGGAAGACAATAACAGGAAGTTTAAGTCTAACATCACTACGTACATACGAATTCCGAAAGAAATCTGATAATGGACTAATAGACTGGAGCGTCTAAACCAGGATTGGGTTGTAAATACTGTTTGTTAGATCTGATTACTACAATTGTCTGATTACTCCCAGTTATTGGACTGTTATGGTCATGTAAACTGGTTTAATAACAATAAGAAGTGAATGAAACCCCTGCATGTGGATGCTTAATGTCATTAAAGTTCCACAAATGAGTGCTAAATGAAGACAGTCTGGTCTGTGGGCCTAATGGAGTTTTAGCACAAACAGTTGTGATGTTCACCTTCATCTATATTGAATGAAGGGATATAAGGGAAATATGTACATATGTTGTAGTAGGAATGTCACTATGACATAAAAAATGTGCTCTTCAGCCTTTGTCTGACAAATGTGATTTTAATTCTATATAACTGGTTGTGGCCATGCAAAAAGTCATAATCAGATAATCGATAATCAGAGGAAACTAATGTACAGGAATATGGGTTATCAAATGTTTTATAACACTGATGTAACATCTACACTTTTGTTCTGACTCTTCCTCTATCGAAACAATATTGAATAAACACGCTGCGCTGTTTAATCCACATGGAATGAGACTGCAGATCAACATTGGCAAAAACACCAGCTTTCACTTCCAACACCGACACACAGGGTCAGTGAGGTAGAACACTCCTATCTGCAAAGTTGAAAAAACTCTACCTAAGGTTCAATATGTAGGACTGTGTTGCACTGGGGCCAGTACTTGTTGTTATTAGCTGACTGCATTTCTGAGGTAACAAGAAGCTACACCCCTGCAGATGTACAGGAACAGCGTGAGGAGGGCAGTGAAGACCTGGAGAGTAAGAAGAAGGATTTCTATGACAAATCAAACTCAAGTCCTCTACATTAGGGGTGTCAAACATGCGGCCCGCGCACCAAAACAGGCCCGCCAAGGGTTCCAATCCGGCCCGTGGGATGAATCTGCAAAGTGGATAAATTACGCTGAGGATATTAACAATCAAGGGTGTCAAACTCATTTTAGTTCAGGTTCCCAATACAGAACAATTGGGATCTCAAGTAAAATAATAGTATAAACAACCTATAAATAATGACTCCAAATTTTCTTCTTGGTTTAGTGCAAAAAACAACATAAATTATGAAAACGTGTACCTTAACTATTATTTAACAATAAAATGTGAATAACCTGAACAAACATGAACAACCTGAAATGTCTAAAGAAAATGAATCACAATTTTAATAATATTCCGCCTGTTACTAAGTGTTTTGTGCCTTTGTATATCCGATATGTAATGCACATGTATAAATGATAAGTTGAGGTATAATATTGTTAAAACAGCACTTATTTTTCTGAAGAAATGTCAGTTTTTCCAGGTTATTCGCATCTGTTTTGTGTGAATAGTTTGTAAATGTAAATATTTTCATAATTTTATGGGGGTTTTTTTGCACTAAAACAAAGAATAAAATTTGGAGCTGTCATTATTTGTAAGGTATTATGTTATTATTTTACTGCTCCGGCCCACTGTAGATCAAATTGGACTGAATGTGGCCTCTGAAAATGAGTTTTACATCCCTGCTCTACATAGAAATCTGATTATTGAGGCTGTGTGGTAGTTAACCTGGCTGTCAGCGCAAAACAACCAACATGTGCATCTTCCATTGATCCAGGTGGCGACTTCTATATTATGTATTTTACTCTGCCAGGTGGTGACCCAGTAAACACAGGTCCACGGCCTACTTTTGGGTCCAGATCCTAAGTTTTGGAGACAGTTCTAGGAGATGAGTGTGGAGTTGTGAGCTTCGGTGTTGGTAATGCCAGTTTATCTGTGTGCCTAATCTGAGGCAGGTCCTCGTAAATGATTTTCCAGGGTCAGCTGCCTCCCTTCGCCCTCTTCGAAGCTAAGGAGATTACACCCAATGTGCTCATTAATGATTTATCCATGGAATTAAAATTCTCAGGATTTATTTAGTAGCATAACACTGAAAAACATCAAGTCCTCTTTGCACAACAGCGTTAGAGCTGAAATCGATTCTATGAGACATTTTCTACACTACATGGAAAACAAACATGTAACATTTAAACTGCCTTGAAAATGCTTTTAGGGTTCAGACACATTTTTCGAGGTCCAATTCAAGCACTTTTAAGGGTTATTTTCAAATTTTTCCAGCACAGCACCTTATCACTGGGGTAAAATACATATTATCATGATTATATTTTCACTTCTTATGACAATGATGTACATTGTATTATGATATAAACATCTAAAATTATGTTTCATAATAGCAAAAAGTTTAGAAGTTAAAGGAGAACACAAAGTTTTATCCAAAAAAAAGGGAAGCCACTTCTTCACACTCACACCGAGACAAAGATTAAGATAAAAGTGTACCTGGAGTCGACCTGAGAACACCTGGGAATTTTCTATTATGATATAATGTTTTATTTCTCAAAATGTATCACCTCTCTGTAAGTAGCTTTGCCATGAGTTAATATTAAAAATAAATAAATCAATAAACCAATAAATCACAAGAGTTATAATTACAAGCACTTTCAAGCACTTAAACTAAAATTCAAGTGCTTTTCAGACCTTGAAAACACATTGAAATTCAAGCATTTTCAAGGATTTCAAGCACTCATATGAACCCTGTACTTTGTAGAACCCCCCCCCCGAATAACTCTGGACATCAAAGTTTGGATCCTGGGTTTCCAGTTCTCCTTGACCCCTCGAAGTCTTCAACACCAGCTAAACTGATAGGACCAGTGGAGGCCTTCGGGTTATCAGGAGTAAATACAAGCCTGAAGCTCAACACAGGCTGTGGCTCTGATTTCAACTGTGCAGCCCTGACCTCAGCCACACATCTTTAACCCTTTACAGGGCCCTCATAGAAATACTCCAGAATTCAAAATCTCAACCTTAGTGTGTTATTGGAGGATATAACAAGAATGTATTACTTTTGTAAAACATTTTTTATCATGTAGAAAATCAAGGTCAGTGATTACCATATTTGGTTCCTTACCTGTAAGTGGGGGAAAAAAAATCCAATTTAGTATACATAAAAAATACAAGAAAAACATGTAAGGTGAAAAGAATATCACTTTCAAAACATTAGACCAACATAAGTGCTGATCCAGACACCTGTCAACATCCACATTATCCCTTTGAACATCGTTACTTACATTCAGGAATCCTACAGGTTTATACAACTTAAATTTAAGTCTTTTTAAGACTACTCAGAAAATAATTTAATCCTCATTTCACAGCCTGGTGGAGAAGGATCTTTTCTCCAACCAGACATTATTACAATTGTACTTCCCCATACTTACTTTTCACTTGCAAGTCATCTCTTAAAGTTCCTAAAATTAGCTTTCTCAGACAACTAATGGCTGCACGTCTGTTGAGCTGAATGTTCTGTGATGATTTTTGCAAAGTTAGCGATAACTGGCTCCTAATTTCAGTATAAACTGTCGGGTTGGAACGGGTGGAACTGAGTAGACTAACATTTCTTTGCAGCTTGGACAGTTAACAGACATTTAAACACAATACAGCGAACAAGTCAATGGCAAGAGAACTGAAGATCTACCATACCAAATTGAATACCCTTTAAAGACTTTTTTTAAGGTGTTAAATGCACATTTGTAAATTCAAGACTTAAGACCCCACAGCAACCCAGTACATTTGTACCATTACTTCATGGTACCTAACAAATCAGGTACACTCACTGTTCATGCACAGGTGGACCTTACAGACGCTGTAGACCACATTGGACCTGAGATTGTTGACTCACTGTCCTCACTGGAACTGTTGATGTTACTGTCGCATGTATGTGGAAATTACCAAAAATAGTCACTTGCCCGATAAACGGTTGACCCTACGCCGTCCGTGCAGATGGTGCACTGTGGGAACGGGCCTTTGGTAGACCTGTAGAAGGACAGCCTCCGTGGACATAAAACAAGCTCTTCAACTTCCATAAAACTGGTTTGACAACAGCTATACACTTATATAAAACTCCTCTTTGGTCTCTTTCTGCATGAACACCACTAACGGCGTGTTTCAAAGGGGGGTCTGACAGCTCCGAAGACAATCAAGCGAGCGCTGTCAAGGTAAGGGCTTTTTCTGCCCATTATTGTCTTGGTAGACATGTGACAAGTAGACTTACGTAGTGATAGATGAGCCTCTTCATGTTTCACAGGGTGGACATGAAGGGGATTCTGCCAGGTCCTATTCTAATCCGCCCGCATTGATCTGAGCTCCTCTTTATTAATCATGCACTTAACACTGAAGTCTGTTTCGCTTTCATCCTTGTGCTACCTCATGTCCTCACTTTTATCATTACAGCAACTATGGAGCTCTTTGTCTTCACAGAATAAGACATTGCTCTCAGTACAATGGGCTCTTTTGATAGTCAACACAAATGTAAAAGCTGTCACATATGGCAGAAGATGTGCATTCAACAGCGCCTGAGAATACATATTCATAGCCGTCCCGAAAAGTAAAAAAAAAAAACATTACAAATTTAAAAAAAGACTGTATATTACAAAGAGTGACATGGACTGCAAAAGCTGTCACTGTGAGACCATGGCTTTCCTCTAAGGGCTCTACTGCCCCCTTGTGTCAAAAAAGTGAACACCCTTCATCTAAACTTTACCCCAAAAACGACACAAATCTGCAGTTAATATCATTCATTACAGTCTGGACAAATACACTAATACAGGGTTCATACCGGTTAAATTTATGCCTTTTTAAGACTACTTAGAACAGAATTTCATGCCCATTTTGCAGCCATACTGGCAAAACTTCGTGACTCCTAGAATTTAGGAAATGTATTAATTTACTCCAGCATCTTGATTCCCATTGTTCCGAGTCATTTCTCACCAGGGGTTGCAAAGGTAACGATAATTGGTTCCCAATTTCAATATAAATTGTTGGGTTGAGACAGGTGGAACTGAGTCAACTAATGTTACCGTCTTTGCAGCTTAAACAATTAAACAACACAGTGAACAAGTTTATGGCAACAGAACTTAAGACCTACCATATCAAATGTAATACCTTTTAAGGACTTTTTTAAAGGTATTTAAATGCATATTTGTAAATTCCAGACTTTTAAGACTTTTTAAGATGCCGCAGGAACCCTATAATATTCCAGATGTGGTCAGAAAAATGTTACCACAGATGAAATGTGTTGATTTTTATTCAAAAGTTACTGTCTCCAGACAAGTACAAATCAGAAAACAGAGTGACTGAAAGAGGATGGGATAATAGACAACAACTTAGAGTGTAGGCAAGAGTGCAGAAAAATAAAACACAGAAATGACCAAAAAAGGAAGGAAAAATTAAAATTTGTATATATACACATGATCTAATAAGAATTTATACCAATGTAGTGGTAAGTAACAAACAATAAACAGTACTTTTTTTCCTTAAAAGAATTTTCTTTTTACTTACATAAAATAATTAGGCAAAACACATATAGGCTGTTCATCTACTTTATCACATTACACCTGACCACCTCATGTTTCATGTTCTAAGAAGCCAATTATCCACCTTTAAACATGATCCTCTGACATGGAAGATTTACTGTGAGAGAAGGTGACCTTCACAAGCATGTTTAAGGCTTAAGCATGGAATGACTACAAAATAAAAACCTCAGTAGACAAAACATTTCATTAAAACTTGTGTGTGACAAATATATGTCAAAATCTAAGCTTTGTCTAGCTGCCACAGCGTCGCTGAATAACTTTCATCTTCAGTATCGTCTGAGTGACTACCTTTCACTTTTAACATTTGAAACCTAAGTAGTTTTGTGACAGGACTTTTTTTCATGTTGAGAAAACTTTAAAGCTGAATTTTCACAAGTCTTTTTCATTAATTTTATCCAAACTAATTTACATGTAGGAAAAAAGGTAGAAACCCGAAGACATTATCAAGACCAAAAGGAAAAAAAAGAACATTAAAATACAAATTTAAAAATCTTCCTTGATGCATGGCTTTACATGCGTTCATTTTTTAGTTACTTACACATTTCTCAAACTTTGTGACTGAAGGTTGAAAAGTCGAACATAAGAAAAACCGAAAAGCACATATATAAAATCAGCACCGATTCATATATAACTTTTATTTAAAATGTAGAGATACCCATTTCAACAAAATGCTGCTGAATTTTAAGAGGAAAAAAGATGATTTGCTTTGACTTGAGCTGTTTTCTTCCAGAGCCCACACAGTGGCACTACTGGGGTTCAACTCCGCTCGTAGATT
>JAPQRQ010000002.1:29515821-29537960 GCA_037367365.1 Apogon talboti
GGTGTTGAACATGCGGCCCCCGGGCCAAAACTGGCCCACCAAAGGCTCCAATCCAGCCCAACAGATGAATTTGCAAAGTGCAAAAATTACACTGAAGATGTTAACTGTAAGATTTGTAAGAAAAATGTAATTTTAAAAGTGCAATTTTAACAATATTCCATCTGTTACTAAATGTTTTGTGTATTTGTAGATACAGTGTGATCGGTAAGTTGTGTTAATAATATGCTGAGATGTGATATTGTACAAATTGTTCTTATTTTAGTTCCAAATTCCAAAATTTTAACAATATTATGTCTGTTACTAAATGTTTGTGTAACACTGTGTGTAATGCACATGTACAAATGATAAGTTGAGGAATAATATTGTTAAAATTGCACTTTTAAAATTGCATTTTTCTTACAAATTTTCAGTTTTTTCAGGTTATTCACAACTTTTTTGTGAACGGACAGTTTGTAAATGTAAACATTTTCATAACTTAATGTTTTTTTATTGTACTAAAATAGAAAAAAGCAGTTATGCTTTTATTTTACTGGTCTGGCCCACTTGAGATCAAATTGGGCTGAATGTGGAACCTGAAAGAAAATGAGTTTGACATCCCTGGTCGAAGACAAACTTTCCTGAGGAGACAATAAATGTTACTGCATCCTATCCAGCACTATTCACATTGAATTTGTGATTATTAGTAGTGACAAAAGAGTAAATCGGGCACTGTGCCATTAATACGGTGTGGCTGAACAGTGACCTACTAATGCACAGAGAGGCAGGGTTTAATCTGTGTGTAGGTTATGACAGGTTGTCTTGACTATATAGAATACCACATGTGCAGAAACTGTATGGTTTTAAGTGACCCTGTTTGATTAGAAGGTACAGTTTGACTCTTTTAGCTCTCTTCCACCATCTGCTGTTTAATCTCCTCACCCATCAGCTCAGATGGTTGAGCCAGGCTGTTACGGCTGCATTTGGGTTAATCTGAGCTCCAACTCTGCATTTGTAACATCAAAGCCAGGCTGATTTATTATGAATGTATGTATGCATGCTATTCTCTTGTGGACCTATTCACGGCTTCGTGCTGACAGGGGAGTGAGAAATTTGAAGTGATTAGGACACACATATTAATGTGCGGTAAGAAAGTTAGTTTTAAAGTACTGACGCTGCCTGTACAACAGTTGATGATGATTACTGATGATTTTATTACTCCCAGAATGTGTGATACCTTCTGGCAGCTTTCTCTTTACTACTGAAGTTCCAGCTGCAGCAGCAGGAGGCTTGGTCTTCTTGGATCGGACAGAAGAACCTCTACTGGAGTAACCACTCATCACTGACATGGTGTCGTCATCACCGCCGGCCTGCAGAGAGTTCCTGTAGGAGATGAGTGGGAGCCAGCAGTCCTCTCGCTGCAGCGCCATCTGGAACGTCATGAAGCGCTCCAGGTACATGTGGCTGGGGAGAAGTGCAAGGTCGTGCAGACAAGATGAGCAAACTCACGCATAGGCAGGACAAACTTTACACACATAACCAGGTGCACATTCCAAGTGACGGGTAAAAAAGATGCCACAAAAATCAACCACTCATGCATGAGGAACACCTGTTGCACCAGTTGTCACAAACACCTGTTGCGCTAAGACATTGAAAACACCCAACAGTCAGCTGAGAGGGGAGAAAAAGAAAAACTTACACAGTCCTCTTGTCTTGTCTCATAAGCTTGGAGGAGAATTCGCTGAGGATGTCCAAGAAAGCCAAGTTGAGAGGGGGGCCTCCTTCTCCCTGGGGACTGGGATCCTTAAAAGCAAACTCAATGCCATCTCTTAAAGATGCACAGAGACAGAGAAAGAAGAACAAAATTGTGTGAATAAAGAAAGAGAGAAGGAACACTTTCATGTACAAGCAACAAAACAGTTTGATTTTAAACTTTGCAGCAAAAACATCTACAAGAGTAAAACAGCAAAAACTGAGGTTGAGTTACATGACTTTGATAAACTAATTTACATACTTGGAGTCGTGGTATTTACCTTATACCTGCTTTGCATTGCGTTGTCATATTTACTTTTTTATTCCTTCTTTCTGTTAAATTTAAGCTCCTGACAGGAAAAATTATACTTACATTTAAACTATAAATCAATGTCAACAATGTGATCATTAAAACCCAAGCAAACTAAGACTTAAAACAATACAATAAAATGTGTTTTCCTGGTGCCTGGAGGCACAGTCCCAACATTTTATTCATGATTGTGTTCATTATGCAAGACTACAATAGTCATGTCACATTATACTCTGGTGTAATTCTAACCCTTTAAAAAATCTAAAATATGTGCATGTTAAAAAACTGAACTTTGTTTAACCAGTGTCTCATTGGTTCAGTGCCAACTGCACAGCTAGTATATCCCGTTCCACAGTTATGCCCATATGTTGCACAACTGTAGGGATAGTCAAGCTCAAGTTCCCTGTACATGTACATACATGAGCTGTCGAAGACAACAAATGTACTTTCAACACAAGAAAAAAACAAAATAATTTGATGTAGAAGTTGGAATATGTACTAAAATACTTAGCACTATTGTTCCTTGGGGTTATTGAATGACATGTTTGCTTTTTTACATATAAAGGTTAGAAGCTGAAACACACATTTGTTAAATGCACTGAAACGATTCTTAACATGCTTTCATGAATATACATTCCCTTTCATAACCCAACTACTTCAGTTTCCATTTTTCAATGTCAGCTTTTATATGGTTTATGGCATATTTTATCATTATTCTGAAATTCCACATCAACATAAAATAGGTGGGCTAAGTGAAGTAACAGACAGAACATTTATATTAAAATTCAATTTTTGTGAATTGTGAAGACCTACATTTGAATGCATTTAGACAAGGAATGTAAATTTCCAACCTCAACTGTACTTTTCCCGCACTACTGTCTGTGCATGGGAAAGAGTGAAACTAAGAGCATGGGAAATGGGGAAAACTAACTGAAACATTTTACTACCTAAGCCTCTCCAAAGCCAGAGGAAAAAATAACATGGCAAGAGGAAACACAGTACTGAAGGAGTCATTTGTCTAACATGACAGTTCCAGAATTCAAGGCCAAACATGTAAAAAGCGCAGTCGAATGCAAAAAAGACCAGAATGAAAACTTACTTGTGCAGCATAGCAATGGCATCTCTTGTTTTAACTTGGTCAAGACCGAAGGTTAAGGAGAAACGGCGAGCCAACTCTTTGATTCCGCAGAATGCAGATGAAGAGCGGTCAAACCCATGACCCAGCTCAGACAGCATCTCGTTGAACAGCTAGTAGGAGCAGAGATATGCAACATTACATTAACATTCATAAAAAGGACAAATACACAAATCAAAAGTAGGAATTAATGGATGCATTAATGAATAAACATGAAGGGTTTCTCACTGACCTGCTGCAGACTGAGGATGAGCGTCTTGGCACATTGAATCTTGTCGATTTGCCGAGTTTTACTCATTGTCTCCTTGATGATGTCACCATAGTCATTGTAATACTGAAAGCAAACACAAAGCACAAGAATTATAAGTGTGTGCATGAATTACACTAATCCACGTGGCTAATGTTGCTCCAATAACATCCATTCAGAACTAACTGTTGCGTTAGTTAAATCGTTTGCCGACCTCGACCAGAGCTTGCACTTTAAAAAATTGCTGGTGACCTAAACTACACTGCACTTGAAAATTTTTGTGAAACTCTTATTATTTTGTTTTATAACTAAATTATTGCCTGTTTTTTTTTTTTTTTTTTTAATGTATTGTTAGTAACGACCTTTTAACATGTTTTTTTCATTATGGTATGGTGTGTGCTGCTTGACCTCTTGGCCAGGTAGCCCTTGTAAAAGAGATCTCAATGGGATTTTATCTGGTTAAATAAAGGTTAAATAAAAAAATTCAAAATAAATAAAAAACTGAAACATCAAATAAACAACGTGCTGCGCACTTTTAATACTCATCGGCCAAATATAGTGTAAGATTCTGTTGACAGTTACTTACTTAGATTGTCTTTGTGTAAAAGTTATTATGTACATATTTGAAAGTACTCAGATATTATAACTGCACACGACTGTTTCAAGCAAACATATCAGCCCAAAAAAGGGGTCATGTCTCCATTTGACCTTGAAAAACTAGGTCAAGGTGACCTATTTTCAATAGGCTTCTGCTCCATGCCAAAATGCATCCACAGCATAAATTTGGTGCAGATATCTCAATGCATTCTTCAGATGTGATTACGTCATTAAATGGACAGACAGATGACAAAACAATTACAATACCCCTTCGGCCAGATGTCGGCTGAGGGGTAAAAACCAGCAAAAATTGTGTATGTACACATAGGTGAAAAGTGAATCTTACCCTCATGTACTGTTTGAAGATGTCAGCTCCTGTCTTCATTTCTACTACACAGTAAATGATCAGTTTACAGTAGGCAGCCAGGAGGTTTCTTCTCTTGTGCAGAGCTTCAATCTTCACTGCTTCATCGTCTTGCTGACCGTCTGGGTGTACATAACACACACAACAGCTGACATTAGCGGGAGCATTTTGTAAAACTTGAAAAAGTGTCTTCCTACTTGCTCCTCCACAAAGTAAACAAACTCCCAGAGCACTACATTTACATCTGTACCTGTGCTATTTGTGTCATCGTCCTGGTCTATGAAGACGTGGTTCAAGATGAAGGAGAGCAGTTCCGACTGCAGTGAGTCCTCTGGGGAATAGACCAGAGGCTCCAGGTGTTCTCTGCCTCCGGACACCATCTGGTGGCTGAAGATGAGCAAGAGATCACACAGGATGGTGAATGCCTGCAGAGGAAAGAAGGGGGACAAAAGGTTAAAGGTCACTGGATGTAACAAAATAACTTTTTAAGCATCATTATACAAAAAACAAGAAATTAATGAAAATGTATGAAGCACAGGAGGCTTCAGCACCCACTCAAAAAGTTACACTTTATGGCAAATGAACAGGGAAAACAGACAGTTTGCTTTTAATGCATAACTTTCTTTCAGTTCATTCCAACACCAAGTGGCCAAAAAAATCTACTACAGTGGCCAAACCACATGTGAAATCACCTTGTCTAAAGTCTAATGCTCTTCATTTTACATTCCATTTCTGTTTGATTTGCAGTTAAGATCCACATGTGGAAATCTGCAGTTTGTGCGTCTGCCTCACCTGTTCTTTGACAGCTGTGTTGACATTGGTGAGGTAGCGCTGACACATCATACAGAATGCCCTCATCTGCTTCCTCAGGGTCACCATGTCATCCTGATACAAAATGATAGCGAACAATATGAGAATTGTACATTCATTATACAGTGATGGGATTCTTTTCAAAGCAGCACAGAATAAAGACATCGAGTCAACTTCACCTTTCTGGAGCTGCCTTCGGATAACTTTGCCAGGTGCCACAAGATCACATAGTGAGTGCACTGCAGTGAATGGATGACTATCTGCTCACACAGAAAAGGCCCAAAACATCAAATTTGTTAGCATTTACAATAATAGCAGTTTTTGGTGAGTTTAAAATGAATAACATTTAAGTTTAATAACCTGCTCAGGCATGTCTCCATTTTCGATGCCTGTGTTGAGGAGCTTGAAGTTGCTGGTGAAGAGGTCCCACCCAGACAGGTCATGTGCACTGTAACGCATCGTCTCAGAGTTAGAATGATACAACACACAGAAAATGACACTCGCCAAGAATAAATTTCATACTTGTGAAATGCTGTGATCCTCTTTAGAGTTGACAAAACCTGATAAGCGTCATCTTCATCTGCATCTTCCCCCTGGAAACAAACATTGTGCAACACAGTTAAGTTTTATGGATCCACATGTTTGCTTGTCAGATAAAGACTGGATTGGATAGATCTATACATGATACAAGTGCAAGTTTTCATATTCCTGAGAGACACTTGCATAAAAAACTGAAATAACTCTCAATCCCATTTATGCCCCAAGTGTTATCAGTTTCTGTTTAACATTCTGTTTTGCAGTGTGTAATTCAAGTATTTGTTTGGTGTTAATGGGCGGGCTGCTGGTTTTGAAAAAGGCTTAGTTACAAGCATTGGACGAGATACAAAATCCCTGCAGGGAAAGAAAATATCCATCTCATAATGTGTGAAACTAGTATGCACAAATTGTTTTACTAATTCTTAAGCTAGACAAAATTCCAATCGCGTCTAGATACATTCAATCAATATGCTTAAACTTTCATAAAGATTTTGTGTGTGAGAATTGTGAGTTATGCTGGTTACACACAACTGACAACAACATGCTGCTTTGCTGGTATGCAGTTACTAAACAAAAGATGTTTAAATGTGCTTTCTGTGTTGTAATATGTACAACTAGAAGAAAAAAACTGCATTGAACATAGTACAAGAATCTGTTTTACCTATTGTAATTTAATGAGGCCAAAACTGAAAGGCAGTTTTCTGCCAAAAAACCTTGTAACACGCCCCTGTAAGATTCATGTTATTCCGAAAAATATCGCAAAATAGAAACAACTACACAACAGAGCTGGATATCAATACATGACTTCGAATTAATTTTCAATTCTGGCTGAGAAGGTGCTGACAAGAGTTTTTCCAATTCAATTTAAGTCTTAAGGCTGGAACCACATTGTTACGCATTACCCTGTTGTAAGGGTAAAAGCACCCGGAGAACATAATATTGTTCTATTTAAGTAGCCGAGATCTACTGAGGAATGGGACACAGCCCTGCCCATCTTGATTACTGCAGTAGGATCATTAGACAAAAATCGATGTAAGGGAAGCTGCAATGTAATGGAAACTATCATTATACTGACATTTTAAAAGTGGTATCACAGAAAAAGGTTAGAGGCTGCAGACAGCCAAATACACAGTGTCAGCTGTTACACCTTTGGAAGCACAGAGGAGGGAACTGAACATAAACTGTGTTTTAATGTAGAGGAATGCACTTCGCTCCCTGTTGTCCATTGGGCAACTTTAAAACTAAGTTGCAATTCAGTTAACGTTTATTAAAACTTAATGTTAACCCATTGGTATCGCCAAGATTCTGATATGTTAGTTACCACAAGATCACCTGACAACAACAACAACAACATGAATAAATGCTAATGACAATTACTGTGTTGAGTGTTCAGGAATAATGACAATGAAAAAAGTTAGAGGTGACACAGTCCTCCATTAACTACTCTGTTTGTCCCATAAATACTGCCATAACAAACAAGCTGCTTTGAACATAAGCACCCTGGAAAAGGTTTGTTTTGTAAACAGTTGACAAAATTGCTACAAGTTAATAGCCACCGTTTTCATTTCAAACAGTTTCTACAGTCACAGGTCAATTGCTCCAAAAAAGATAAACTAGAGAAAATTGATCGTTTAAATTATCCCATATAAAGTGAACTTTGATTATGTAAAAACTGATGGCTATGATCAAAAACCTGTTTTCTTGGCAAACAAAAGTTTAATTTTACAGTAACAAATGAATTGTTTATGCAACAGTAAAGAACGACACCAGCAGAAATGTCACTTTTGCAAAGAGCAATCAGAAGCAATGAAATATGTGCATCCTGTTACCAGGGTGCCTGCTCTTTATCATATACAAAATTCCAGACTTTTTCAAAACTGCCATTTTTTTTACTTGTGTGCCTACTTTTTGGGTTGAGATTGTACAGTATAGTAGAAAAGTTAATTTTAATAAATGTATGAATGAATCAATGAATGCATAATTTGCAGTAAATTGTTTTACTGACAGAAACCTTTTCAAAACATATGAAAATCACAAAAGTGCATGGATATCACACAAACAAATGTCACTACAGTCATTACCCGTTAGAGAAATCATATCAAGTTTTTTCTATACTTCCCTCATGTAACTCTTATCTTCCAAGATTATGTGCCTTTGAGCATACTCTCAAATTCAACTATGAGAAAAACTTTTATCCATACTTCAAGACTTTCACACAAAATTCCAGACTTTTCAAGGTCTTGAAAACAATGTTTCAAAATTCCATACTTTTTAAGACTTTCAAGACCTGTGCAAGCACCCTGTGTTACTCTTACCTCTTGTAGAAAATCCTCCAGTAACCTGTTGAACTTGTCTACCAGCTCATCCAGCAGCTGAGAGCGGGCGATGTCCACCCTGTTAAAGATTGTGAACTCCTCATTGCAGAGGGCATGGTAAGTCTTGGAGCAGGCTTCCAAAACCTCAGTGTCTGTGTGTTTCTCCACTATCTCCCTGATCTGACGCAGCAGGGACTCGAGGTGCTGTGAGGAAATAGATGAGGAAAAAAAATTGCATCATATGGTGAAAGAATCTACAACCACCTTTCACTAATCAACAACATTAAACAAACAGAACTAACTCTAAAGACCAAACAAAGCTGCTTCTCTGCAGTCTAACCTTTTCCAGGCGTCCTGTGGTATAAATTTCCAGGTCAAAGAATTGCGGCAACTGCAATAAGTTGGTCACCTTCTCTGCATCAACAGCGTACTAAAAAAGAGCAGTTCAAACCAACATTATTTACATTGATAAATGCACCACTTAAGTCACCAGCTCTCATTCTGTTAAGCAGTGAACAGCACATCATGATATAACCTACCTTGGCCAGTAGAGGGGGCAAAGCCACAGCAAACAACTCTGTCATTCTGGTTCTGTCATCCAGCTGTGTCTTTTTCTCTTTCGCTGTCATTACCTGATCACAAATGCAAAAAAGTTTCTTTTAAAGTTCTCAATTACAAATGCAAAAGACCTAATTAGAATTTTATATTTTCTTTTTTATTTTTGTAAAGTTTACTCTTGTCTACAGCCAGTTAAACCTCAGATACATTTTTTCATCTCAGTAGATATGAGAATACCTGGAGGTTAAATGTAAATTTAAAAAGTATCCTTTAACTATTCTTGTTGAACTATTGAGTATAGTTAGTCATTTTACCCTCTTCCCAGTGCCTCTTCCAACAGGTGGGTGGCATTCTGCAGCCTGCCGTACAGTGCACAGCATAATTTCAATCAATGCTGTCTCTTGTCTGTCTGTAAGAGCTGGGGGGAAAAGAAATACAAAAAACAATTCCTTATATATTCATATCAGTTTGAGCTCCAGACTCCATTAATAACAGGTATGCTTGCAAAAAAGACTGTCATACCTTCCTCTCCTGGCAATGGATCATCTAGCAGTAAGCTAATCATACACTCCCAATCCTTCAGTAGCTCTGCACCGCATTCCCACAGGGAGTCCACAAGGTAAGCTGCATGCTCGTGGAGCTAATGGCAAAGCACAAGCAAAGCACAGATGATGCAGCTGCCTACATACTGCTAATGAAAACAAAATGATGGGCTGCGTGTGCAAAATACGGTTGCCTACCTCGCTCTCCAGGAAGAAGAAGACAGTCGTCTTAATGAGGTTGGCGTTGGGGCTTTGTCTACCTCTTCTTTTAGGGGCACCTTCCTCCTCTGGTTCCCGCTGGCTGAACAACCTGTGAGTATCAAACATAAAAACAACACAATCACCCAGTTGTATTTCTTCTAAGAAGTCAAGAGCCAGAAACACTGACAAAAAATTATCATCCAAACAAAAACAAAAATCCAAACAAAAACCTGTCCCTCGATTCCAAGTAGAACAACTAAGTAAATGTTTACTTGTTACTACAAAGATCTCTTTAAACTGTGGTAAATCTCTTATTTTATTCCTCCTCCCTCCCAAACCCAATTCAGAATTTTCTGAACAATACTCATCCCTCTTTTTGTTGATAAATAAAGATTTAGCTTTTGTTCAGAGATAAGTTTGATTTGTGTCCAACATACTTCTTGAAGAGGAATTCTCCAGCTGCAACAGCGACAGGCCTGTGTGCTGAATACACCAGGTGATAAACACTCTCACAGTCCTCAGGAGTCAACACTTCATCTGTGCTACTGCAGAGAAAAAACAGAAAAAGTAGTGTCAGTCACTTTCAGCTCATAACACAATGTATGAAAAGTGTGTACAAGGGTTTCCCCTTCACATACAAACTATGTCTAAGGATACGTGACTGGTAATTTGACATCGGAGGCACTAAAAAGATATCATCATGATCACAGCTACTTACTTCAACACAAGAGTGAGCAGTTTGATTGCTTGTACTGCAACGTCATACTCTTTGTCAAGAGTCATGGAGACAATTCGGTCCTAAGCAAAGAGGAAAAATGGCAATTTCAGTGAGTTATGGGACTCTATGTTATTCTATTAGTAGTTCAGATTCTGCCCATTCATTCAAAACACTGTGTACACAGGCTGTATATGTACGAAACAGTGAAGTTGGAGCAGTAGTGTTTCAAGTGTCCAGGAGGTGGTGCTAACCTTGAAGCGGCTAGTGAAGAGCTCCAGTCTTGCATTGAGCTCTCTGTTGTAGTACAGCCCCTGCAGAGCCGTCAGACACTTCAGACGTACCTCACCTTGCTGGAATGGAGAATTCAAAATGAGGAATTTATCCAGTCAGCAGCTGCATTCATCAGAAGTAGATGTAACATCATGTAACAATAGGATACTTTATGTTGTGTCATTTACATTGATGAACAAAACTTTTAACTCTTTACATGCACAAACTGCCCAAAAGTCTAATGAGTGAAACAAACCACAGAAAAAGACCTTGCAAACTACAGCGTAACAGACTTCACCAAAACCCACCTTATCATGCATCGTCCATCCCACATACTTCAGATAGCTGTCATTGAGGAAGGCATCACTATAGAGTTTCATCCATACTCCAATCTCTTCTATACAGATTGCCCTGATTTCTGCTATTGAATCACTGTAAAAGCAAAAACATCATATAAAAACAACAAACAGGAGTTAAAAATGTTTTTAAACAATCTTTCAATCACGAGTAAAATGTAAACAATTATATGGAAACATACCGATATCGGTGAACAAATACTCCTTTGAATATTGCATTCATCATGTTTTCAATCTCATCCTGATTTTCTTGGAGCTGAAATGAACAGCAGAACAAATTTAGGCACACGCAACTTTGTCTGGTCAATTTTAAAGCTTAACTTAGAGATGACTGGGAGGCACTGTTAACATAACGAGACATGTGTGACAGCCAACTATGCCACCACGCCATGGTGTGGCTGCACACTGAACTAGCAGATGGATGCCCAGTGGGACCTAGCATTATATAACCCAATAAACTGACAATTATAGCTGAATAATGCTCAGCACAGTCACTGCAGGATCATCACCTACAGAAGGGCTGCATTTCTAAAAAGGGAAAACATAGTATGTCCAAGTTATAGTAATTCACAGTGAATTACTTTTATAGTATCCTATTTGGTTATTATGAATGGGAGGGGTGCAAGAAAAATAACATGAAGGAAAATGTTAAATTACGAGTGTTTGTTGATGGTCCTTATGGAGGTTTGGCACAAGTACGTCTCAATTAAATACTGTCATTAAAGCTGAGTGATGTTGTGATTAAACTGTTACTTATGGTTACTTATGTGCTGAGGGTTTCCTGAGGGACTTTTATATTGTGTCATGAGGCTAAGTACCAGATAAGAAACTCACAAAGGAGAGGATGGGAGTTGAAAGGAAAGAACTGACAACTCATTAGACAAACAGCTATTTCAGCGTTCAGCTGGTGCTCAACAGAAATTCTCCACCTCTATTCTCTAGTCAATCACCAACAATATGAGGCCGTTATACCAGACAATGTCTTGTGATTTCAAATATCCACTTCTTGAAATAATTGTTAACTGCCATATATTATCATTTGAAACAAAAAAATGCAACTATCATAATCAACTACTTTAAAGTATGACATGCTACACTAATTTAGTGGCCTATGAAACTTGCAAAACTTTTGCAAAAGAAAGCTAAGCACAATAAATAAAGCAAAAACATCACTACATTCACACCACAATGACAGAATACACCATAGTGAGTCTAGTTAATTTTTCCACATGTAGGGAAACTAGTTCTCTACTTTGGAGAATACCACTTAGTGAGCAAATTTAACAAGTTCACAATTCACTTCCAACAGCCTGCATATAGCACATGATCACATTCTACTCTGAGCTATGCATCCCCAGAATTTGAAACACCCAAGTTGGTGGGTGTGACTGTGTGCCTGGGAAGGTAATTACAGTTTGTCCATCCTACCTCTTTGCGTTTTTGCAGGAGCAGCTCCAGCCTGTCATTGGCCCTTTTGGCCACCATTTTATTTCTCTCAGCCTCATACTGGCGCTGGGTGTTGTCCATGTTGATGCTCAGGTTTAGAGCTACATTCACCAGGGCTGTCATCAGCTTCATGGCTGTCAAAAACACAGACACCATCCATGAATAAACGCATCCAGCCAAGAGTAATCCTTATTTAATCCTATTTTTAAAATAAATCCAAAGTTGACAAAACAGATAGGATACCAGAACATGTCCTTTGCAACTTAAAATGACTTAAGTTCTGTTTGTTTATAGGGCACTGAAAACTAAAACCAGGATGACATGTAAGATGAATCTAACAACTAAGTCTTTTTGAATAGCCTCCATTTGTGTTAAAAAAAAATGACACAAATGGAAGAGTAAACTTCAGACTTCTTCCAGCTGTTCAGTTATAAATGTGGTAAAGAATCCCTAACAATCATCTGTCTGGTTTTCATAACCAACTCTGTATCCATGCTATTCATCTCACCTGCCAGTGTTGAGGTGTGTCTGAAGGCTCGGACTTGGGAGTCTGATAGTCCGGTGAGAAGGGAGATGACTGTGTCCATCATGTACTCATCATAGATGATACTGTATTGACATTGGCGCACAAGCACCGAAATGAATTCACAAAAGCTTGATTTGAACTTTTTCCACTGAGGCCCTGCTATAGTTAGAGGGTAGTCACCACTATCCTGGAGGGAAAAAAAAGGAGAGAAATATTAATTGCAAAAACTAAATACATTGACAACAATTGGAAAGTTTACGGTGAATATGGTTACAATTACAGTGTACAAAATGGACTTACCTCATCAAATTCCTCTGTCATTCGCCGGATGATCTCAGAGTTCTGCATGTTGCGGAACATTTCTCCACTGACCACACCTGACAAATACAAAATGATAGAACACAAAGATTTAGCGCATTGTGAAATTCCTAACAAAAGAATAAAGCACTACAGTGAGTCACACAAAGGGTGAAACAAAGAACAGTCACTACCATACCTTTACATCCTGAGCACTGGATGAAGAAATTTATGAGGTCTAGTAGTGCGACATCTCTGTCATGTTTATAAGACTCAATCCAGTCATCTACAACAGACTACAAGACAAAATTCCATCTTAGTTTCATAATTTTTTTTTACTTAAAAATAAGATTTTTGATAGTGTGGCAAAAATGGTGCCTTCCATACCTGCATTGCACTCCTGCCCAGCTTCACCACCTCAAACAGCATCATGTTTTCCATGCCATTCTCCTGGTGGTGGCCGTTTATTCGGCCTGCTCCCTTGCCTCCTTTGCCTTTTTCCCCTGCCGTTTTCTTCCCCTTCTTACCACCCTAAGAAAAAAAAGACCATTAAGAGGGCTACAGTAAAATAGGATATACTGAAATAAGATAAACATGTTTTTTATACACATCACAAAAATCTATTACTTCAGTGTTGTCATCCAACAAGACAACCTGACTCAGACTGAGGACATATGTGATGACTTCTATACCTTTCCTTTGGCTGAGATTGCACCCCTTCCATCAGGATCCTCAGAGAAATCTGTGTCTGAGGAGAATCGGGTGTCTGTATCCCTGGTAGAGAGAAAGACATATCAGAGATGAAAATTCACACCAACCTAAACTCTGAAAATACGTAGCAGGAGACGGCACTTACTGAGCATAGGGGAACTCTGATGGTATTTCTGGTGCTGCTATCATTTCTGTAACATCTTCTGGACAACTTCAACTTATGATTGGCTTCAGATCCTCAGTAAATACACGTTAGGTGAGGTTGCATGTGACCTCCACTGTGAAACAGGGGAAGATAGAGAGCTCAAAAACTGCATATTATGCACTCAAACACAACAGAAACCACAGTCCAAAAACAGCAAAAATGTATATATTCACAGAAATCACAATCTCTATGCGAGTATGTGTTTCTTTGATGCTGTTCAGAGAGAGAGAAAAAAAAAACAGTTTCACATGGTAACAGGGGGCGGACACAAATGCTCCTGTCACGCTCAGCCTTCTAGCCATTGGCTCCCTCTCTTTCTTCGTTTCCCTTGGTTTACAGTCAACGTCACACAAGGCAGACTCAGTGTCTTCCTCAATGTCCATATATGGCACTGTCATATCCGCCCCACACCCATCTCAGCCAATGAAAAGCTGGTATCAACATCAACAAGATACCGCAGGCCACAGAGAAACTATTGCATGGTTTTGATGTGTATATTAGTGGCACGGATATCAAAAGATAAAGCACAAGTAAGTTTAGAAATGTAGTTAGCTACTTGTACATGTAAAGGTCATCCAAAACGTCAAAAGTGAGAATTAATATTCCACTGACCAATGTTTTGTCTACAAAATGCAGAATACAAACTCCACCCATCATGTGTGTGCTCTACGTGTGTCTTTCAGTCCTACTACGCTATACATGTGATGACAGATCAGTGATCAACATTTATTGCAACAGCCCCTGACTAGACTTCCAAAGTGTTTACAGTATAAATGTAATAAAATGCTAGAAAAAAAAACAAAAACTAATAACAGAGTGTCATGCAAACGACCTACTTTCAACAATGGTCAGGTCATGTCAAGGAAATTATAAGTCAAAATTCAATATTAGGCTTAAAATTACATACAGTAACGACCCTCAGTCACCGATTAATCGTGTAAATCTGCACTATGTGTGGGATACGTTGCCTTCGCGGGTCTATTTTAACAAAACTGTTACTATTGTTTGAAGAGGCTCTTTACGTGCTCATTTCCTAGATATTGCAGGACGACAGGATTCTATGGGTGTTGACTGAAAAAGTGGCGCCAAATTGGTCAGCGTATCTCATAAACTTGTTAGTGGGAAGCGATGCTTGTCGTTCTTGCATAAAACCAAATTCTGAAGCCAAACTGTGTCGATCCCTGTAAGTCACTAGTGTCACAAACTAACGGCTCAGTTCCCTCCAACAACGCCGACGCGGTTACACTCTTCCTCGGCTCCTGTCAAAATTGACACCGGTGCGCTCCTGGTGCTAGCGCCACTAGCCAAGCAAACTGGTGATTTTTTCCCACAGCGACACAGTTCCAAATAATTAAAGTAAGCCTAAATATTGCGTGCAAACGAGCAACGTTTTCCCAGATTAAATGTTACAAAGTATTGTACAACGCATCGTGGCAAAATATCAGGAACACGCAGGCGTACACTAATGCTATCGTAGTTGGACTCTTAATAACAAAACAACGCAAGCCCTACTGTACTAGCGCAAGCTAATGTTAGCTAGTACCACTACACAATAAGGATTTCCACTAACTTAAGGTTAACAAAGACAATAACGTCTGTTTATCTGCATACCATTTCCAGTGCTCGACCAAGCATAGCGTCAATGGCCAAGGTAAATATACTTCAAATACCGAGCAAAGAACAAGTGCCACTAGTTAGCTTGCTAACAGCTACTGCTAACGTTGCCTAAAAAAACATCACGTCCTTGCGTCCTCCATCTTGCCTCGGGAGTTCCAGTGCCGTATTGCATAAGCAACAAACACTTTGTTTACAAATATATAAAGTGCAACTAACTCACTCGAAACAATAAAAGGTACCCTTCGCTTATGAACCGAACAATTTGCTCTACTGTGACCAAAATGCAGTTCCTTAGCCTGCTAACTACCGAAGTAGCCATGTACCGCGAGCTAGCGAAGCGACTTGATTCAGGCAGACATCCGCGCTCAGAGCTCATCTAGCGCTAGCTTGGCTAGCGAGACGGCTAGCAAAATACAATTCAACTAACTTCCAGATAGCTCTCCGCCATTTTACAGCTAACTTACCTTGTTGTGAAATGTAGCAGCGGCTCAATCGTAACTTCTACTAGTCTTTTATAGCCTCCCCCTGAATTCCACTACAATTCAGTAAAAAGAGTTTAAAAGTCGCGGTCAGAGGCGGTTTCGGACGTTCTCTCACCCCGCTTGCTCCGTAGTTCGGTTTGTTGTTTCGACGACCTAAGCGGAGGAAATCCTGGTGCAGAGCTACCACCTAGCGGCCGCAACCAAACCTATTGAAGATATTCCGCGGATGATCTGACACCTAGAGGTGCATTGGGAGTACTGCACATTGAGAACGCCTCTTCTTGACTTCAGTTCGAAGAGCTGCAACTTCAGCGTTATCTCCAACTCCAGCCCATGCAGCCTGCGGACTCAGATATGAGATACTGGTTTTATATCCACTCACATTGATTCGCTTAAGGGGGACGAGAAAAGTAACATTCAACATGATAACAGAAAGTTCTGCAATGTAATGTGTCACATATGGAGAACCCATCACTGCAAGTGTTTTTAGAGAAAAAAATCATCTGAAAACACACATTAGAAGGGATCAGTCATGAATTTAAAAAAACAAACTACATCTATAATGTATGTTAAAAGGTGCTATGGTTCACTTAGGGTCTTATAAATACCAAGTCGGACCAGAAGTAGATAAAATAAGAAAATCGTACCAAGTTCAATCATTAAAATTTATTCACTCGATGAAACAACAGGTTGTATTGTGGAATGTAAGATCATTTCAGGCCACACTGATTAACTGCAAGCCCTAACCTACATTTGATTTTATTAAATATACATGTAAAGCCATTATGAATGTACTGCTCTACTTTTAAGCCATAAGGTCAATTCAACACCCCCCCAATTCAGGAAAAAAAGTAAGAAAAAAAAGTTAAACTGAATTACACGTTTCAAAAAACAGCATGAAGAAAAAAGTAACACCTGCAGACTTGGTTTGGAGCAAATATGCAGCCATTCCCTTTCATCATCAACAAAATTAATCACAAACCAGATTAATGGAGAACATAATATAAACTGACAAATATTGCTTTTGATCTCCAGTTCTGTTAAACAGTGCTTAATGTCCACAACAAATAATAAAAGACACCCAAGCACATAACCCTTGAAGGCACCATTGGCAAAGAACAGTGCTGCAAAATGTGAATTGTCCTTTAAAGTGTAGTTACAGGTTTCAGTGTCTACTCATGGAGAACAAATAATATCAAATATTTACATCATCTCATCTCTTATTTACAGCTGTGTACCATGTCTGTGATTGTGAAAGTAGCGTTTTTATTTTTACATTTATTTATTTGTCACACATACAACATGGTATTTAAATATATTACAGTCTATCTACAATTAAGTTAACATACGTTATGATAAAAATATGCAGGAAGCAGCTTTGAAGTTTGGCAAGTCTGTGATTCCCTTTAGGCGATGTAGGTCTTGATCTTTTGCAGTATGGCTCCACAGCAGATGGGGCACTTGACGAGTGACTCAGAACATTCCTTGCAAGTGACCAGATGACCGCATGGGATGAACACCATACAAATATCTCTGTCCATGCATATTTTGCACTGTTTTTCCATCTGCAGCTTCCGTAGTTTCTCTAGTGGGTCCTCATCTGAAAGAAAGAATAAAATATAAATAAATAAAGACAATCTAGTGAGTTGACCCATGGGGATCCACAGGTTCTAGATATGGTTGTTTTTATGCTGTTGTGTATATGTCCAGCAATCACCACCAAAGTGTTCTGGGCATAGCAACGTGATTGTAAGGCTATTGTATTCCAAAATTACTAATATCTCCCAAAATATTGGTTCTATCAACTTGCCGTTTTCGCTAGTCTCTTCCTTGACCAAAAATACATAAGTATGCCAAACTGAAGCAGTGAGCTTTTTCCGGATTTTGTGTGATGCCCAGAGAAACATACATGCACGCACACACACAGAGGCCGTTTGGCTTTTAAATATGTAGATGGCCGTCATTTTGTTTTTTACACCGGCATTTTCAGTTGAATAACCTCTCAGCTCGCATGTCTGTTTCTGCACATGAAATTTGACACCATGGCAACATGGCACTTTTACTAGGTAACCCATTTCAATGGCGATTCTATGTGCTTGTAAGGCTAGTACTCCAAAATTACTAATATCTTCCAAAATACTGGTCCTATCAACTTGCCATTTTCGCCAGTCTGATCCTTGACCCAAAATACATAAGTAATCCAAATGGCAAAGGCCAGCTCTGTCCGGTTTTGAAATTACAAAGTGGATACACATGCACGCACGACCATAAAGGCCACTTGGCTTTTAATATATAGATTTGTTAGCCGGATTTGTTTATGATATATTGCATAGAAGTAATTGTTTGTGTTTGAATCCTGGTTCAACACACGGGAGCTGAAGTACCTTTTTCCTCTTCCTTGGAGGCTTCGCTCTGGGGGGGTTTGTTCAGGCAATCCTCTATCAGTTCGTTCAGGCTTGAGTACCCCGATCCTGTCCTGCTCATTTTATTTAAGATGGTCTGCTCCACCAAGCTGGGTTCAAGACCCATCTCTATGGCCTTCTGAGCTATGGTAGACCGCAACACTTCTGAAGACCAAGAGAATATACATCAGTGTAAAGGAGTTATGTTAAGGAAATCTTTGAAAATATTGCTGAAAAAATCTTCAAATTTAAAAAAAAAAAAAAAGGTTACCATTCCTGTCTCTGGAAAATCCATTGTGATGGCTTGATGTCTGAAAACAAAACAAAAATGTTACAGTTGCTTTAAGTGTAATTAAAGTCATAAGATCACAACAGTCCTGCATAAAACATTACATCTAAATGACATGATTTATAGCAGCATTGGAAAACAAGAAGGCACAGACATTAAAAAAAAGGGTCCCTCACTAAGGAAGTCTGGTTTTATCTTATTAAAATGAGGGTTTTGAAAATCAGACTACTTGATGCATAAATGTGCCGAACACTTACAGCTCTATTTCGGTGAGGGTCTTGTAGCTGAACATTATTGACAAACGCTTGTCCCTTTTCTTCTAACAGGAAGCGGCATCTGTTTAAATAAGGCATATCATTGCAATTTTAATTACACTGAAAACTTACTATGTACTACTTACTGTAAATGTATGTATTTTACAGAGGGGGAATATCATAGTTGCTCTTACCCAGGGTAGTGTTTGGCATGTTCTTCCCAAGGGTCTTCCTCAGGCTGCCATCCTTTCAAACCGCCACCACAGCAGAAACATAACACCCTGTCTCCTGTACCTGCAAGAGGACGTATGAAATTTACAAGAAAAATTGTGCTTTAAGATTTTTTCTTCCCCTTGTCTATGCTTTCTTTGATCAGGTATTTCTGCAGTACCTGTGCTGTAGAAACCAGCTCTGGCGAGTCTCTCAGGGTCAATAGGGTGCTGGATACCTGCAAAGCTGCCAAGCCTCTCCTCAAAGCTCCCCATAGAAAAATGAGCATTTGCATGTTGACTACTGCCACCCTCCTCATCCTCTGTACCTCTCTGGAATGGGATGTTGCCAACGTCATGCCCAAGGATGAAGAAGCAGTTGGGAAAATGTTTGCTGTGCTCTTCCCAGGCATTGTCCCCTGCCTCCCAGCCCGCTAACATGCCTCCGCAGCAGAAACACTGCACCTGGTCACTCTTGCCCAAGTAGTACAGACCAGCTTCAGCCAGGTCTCTGGGTCTTACAGGGGCAGCGGCGGGCCAAGAAGAGAAGGTCTGAAGCCGGGCTTCTTCGCTTTTCATGTGAGGGGCCATTGGGTAGAGAGACTCATCTTCCACCTCACCTGTACTCAAACGAAACCGCATGTCTTCTTCTTCTTCATTGTAGCCGTTCATTAATGTAGTATCGGAGCTTGGAATGAAACTGGCGCGGTGGGTGCAGGTGAGAAATGTGCACAGCGGAGAAACCTGTAACACAAAAAAGATCTGATTTAGCGATTTACAACAGCAGCATCTGTAGACAGCAGGTCCAACTGTGTTTATTTGCATCGGCCCTTTACCAAGTGGAAACGCTGAATAAAAAAAAATTAAATATTGCTAAAATGTTTTTATTTTTGTGAGGAAGAAAATTTCGTGTGTGGATAGTGCAACGGAAACTGATTTAATAATTATGTGTCAGCATGTGAGAACTGCCACAGTCATCAATCAATACAAGAATTAAATGTCATTTTAGAGAAACAGCAACAAAATACCATTAACCAAAGGGAAGTAGAAGAGTTAACAATGTAGTATGATCCAGAGCAGCAGTTTGGGGAAATAAGATAA
The DNA here is from genome assembly GCA_037367365.1 of Apogon talboti. Classification (NCBI taxonomy): domain Eukaryota; kingdom Metazoa; phylum Chordata; class Actinopteri; order Kurtiformes; family Apogonidae; genus Apogon; species Apogon talboti. Next base: position 29,536,049 of record JAPQRQ010000002.1, read on the forward strand.
AGCCAGTTTCAGATTTTTAGACAAGATAGATCTGGCAGCTCCTAAATCAAACGGTTGTTATTGTATAAAATACTACTAACTTCTAACTGTCAAAGTTTTGAATCATTATGATGATGATGAAGCGCCTCATAATATCTTGGTAACACTAGTGGATGGGAATGTACATAGATTAGCATTATTTTTGCGGATTTTGCGAAAATACAACATCAGTTAGGGATACATTTGGATGGAAACTCGGCTAGCGTGACAACTTTGATGCCTAACACTAGAGGTGGGCGATATATATCGCCTACGATAATATCGTAAATGTTGCTTTGACTATGTGCAATTTTACATTATCGAGTATTCATACTGTCTCGAAAAGAAAACAAACAGTCGGTACATAGACAGTAAAGGAGAGATGCATGAAAGGCCTCATTCACCGAATGCGTGCCTCAGAAGCCAATCAGCGGACAGGGTTCAGTCTCGTGGTGACTCATTCGGATGTTACTTCTTTCCCCGTCATTGACGAGATTTTCCGTCAATCCGTCTTTACACTATTAAACAGTAGTTAGCACTGTTGTGGATCATGTGAATTACTTTCTTTTATCCAAAAATAAAGAAGCAGCTTTTCCGGAAAAATGAACATTTCACTTTGAATGGGAAAATGCCGGCTAAGCAAGAAATGCACGCAGTTTCAAAGTCCTTCAAGATGATTATGGACACAGACTATGACAATTCAAGGTATGATGAAACTTCAGAAGAACTTTTTAGAGACAGCGACGGAAATAGGAGGTGAGGGAGACGGCCACAGGAAAAGAGAAACACGGGGCGGACACGGAGATGAGGGAGACAGCGGGGGCTGTGTGGAAACAGAGGGACACCAGTGGAAATGTTGTAACCTGCAACAGGCCGTCACTCAAGCCTGATGCTGTGGACAGACTGGTGCTTTTGGCTCATAACTTGAAGTAAATAACCTGTACTCGTGAGCAGTTGGCCTACATTTCTTTCTGCAGAGTTCTAGCCAAATTTGTATGCCAGTGTGTACTGTCATGACAATACTTTGTAAAAAATAAATAAATGAATTTAAAAATCACATTTTAAAGGATATCGTCAGATTATCGTTAACGGAAAATAAAAAAAAAGTTAGTGTTATCAGTACCTCCTTGTGTCTCTCTACAGGTGTGTCTCCCCTGCACCAGTTTTCCACAGTTTTCTTGCAGCTGAAACATCGGACACGGTCAGCATCACCGGTGAAGTAGAAGCCAGCTCGGGCCAGTCTCTCTGCCGGCACCTGCTGTGCCAGGCTGGAGCCACGAAACGAGTCCAGACGACTGTTCATCCGGGAAAAATCAACAAGATGGTCATCTTCCAACTCGCTGTCTCGCCTCTGATCAGACATGATAAGATAAGGATGGATGGACAGGATGTCTGCAGATAAAACAAGCAACAAAAAAAAAAATCACTTAGGGAAGGTATTGAAGGGCATTCTATATTTACAAAGAAAGTAAATGCAAATTTAAAACAGACAGTTCTGTGCGTAACCAGATTTCTGCATCTGGCACCAGAGAGCTGATCTGCACAACTCTAAATGGTCACTGTGCCTTTAAGAGAAAGAGGCAGGCTCTAATCACATGGAGGCGGTGAATATTCCATGTGAGGGATGGGAACCACAGAGGCACACTGTGTACAAGCCCAGTACACTGCAATACACTAAAGCACTGCAACGGGTGTATCCCACTGGAATCAAAAACAAAAACTACACCAGAGGAACCCAACACCTCATTACTGAGGACGTCAAAAGATAAAGTAGCATGCATCAAAGGAGCAGGTGTGACACCATTGATTATGGACATATGGGTCATTGACGGATGAGACTTTTTAATAGGTCCATTTTTAAATACTAAAAATAAGGATATATTTGGTCATTGTT
>JAPQRQ010000002.1:29585652-29597643 GCA_037367365.1 Apogon talboti
GTTCAAAGGGATAATGTGGATGTTGACAGGTGTCTGGATCAGCACTTATGTTGGTCTAATGTTCTAAAAGTGATGTTTTAATGTTCTAAAATACGTGTTCCTTTCACCTTGCATGTGTTTTTCTTGTATTTTTTATATATACTTGTATTTTTTTTTGCCACTTATGGGTGCTCCATGTTCATTGACCTTGATTTTCTACATAACAAGAAAAAATTTTGAAAAAATTCACAGAAGTAATAAAATCTTGTTATGTCCTCCAATAACACACTAAGGTTGAAATTTTGAATTTCAGAGGATTTTTATGAGTGACCTAAACCAAGGAACCAAAAACCCACCAACAACACAGAGGAAAAGCCAAAAAAAGGAAAATGCATTGTCATTCCATACACAGTGGGACTCTCTGAAAAACTATGAAGGATTTTCAGCCAACACAATATCCAGGTATACTTCAAAAACAGAAACACTCTGAGACAGGCTCTGGTTCATCCCAAAGTTCAGTGTAGTGAGGAATGTACAGACCTATACATAGGAGAAACCAAACAACCCCTCCATAAATGCATGGCTCAACACAGGAGAGCCTCCACCTCAGGAGAAGACTCTGCAGTCCATCTGCACTTGAAAGAAAAAGGACACTCCTTTGAGGACAGCAATGTCAGAATATTGGTCAGAGAAGACAAATGGTTTGAGAGAGGAGTCAAAGAACCCATTATTGTGAAAGTGGAGAATCCTTCGCTGAACAGGGGTGGTGGTCTGAGACACTACGTATTGAAAACCTACAACACCGTTTTAAATTACATTCCCAAACAGTTTTCAACTAATAACCTTCCACACCCGGACTCACCTGAAACCAAACAAACCCCCTGAAGGACTTGAACAGTGACCCACCCCCTCCTCAATGACCCTGAAACTCACACACAATACCCATCGATGACCCTACCCCCCAGGGCCACACCCCCATCATTAACATATGGATTAACGCCTACACAGACCACTCCCCCCACAGGTGTATGAGTCCAATTCCCCTACCAGTTATTAGAACTGAAGAAGTCTCTGGGATGAGAGACGAAACGTTTTCAAAAGAGCTAAACCAGTCCAGTTGAACCGAGAACTACCAAGAAGAATAATGCAACAGTTTTTTCCGATACATTTCTTTCTTTTTTTTTTAATGGAATGTCCTTTACAGTGGTTTTTTTTAACTGAAGCTGTGAAACTCTCTCCCCTACAGGGGACAAAAATGCATTGCTGGATCTCAAGAGGATATTGCAATGAAAAAAATTTAATATATCTTGCAGATTGCATTGAAAAAGTAATGGAAAATGGACTATTTCAGGTCTGCAGTAAACGACCAACAACAACTTTCGTCTCAGATTGCTGGGAGTGCAAATGCACAACTTAATGTTGCCAGCACCTTCTAAAGCCATAGTAAATTTCGAGTTAGTCAGCAGCTACTGAAATGTCTCACTAAATTAATATATCATGTTTTAAGCATAACAGGTGCCTTTGCAAATAGTAAAAATAATGACTAACCACCATAATGTTTTTTTTTTTTCATGTAAGCAGGGATATGAATATTCCATGTTCAGTCTAAACTCTGTATCCTGAATGAGATCAAAACTGGGACAATTCTCAAATGTTTTTTGTAACAGTAGGTTCAATAAGTACTTTAATTTTTAGCTCTGTTTTGGTCTCCACCAGGTGTATGAATGCATTTACCAGGTTGTTGCAAATTGTGCCGGTAGATTATAACAGGTTTATGTGTTGTTTTGATTTAAAAGAAAGTGAGCAAGATTATCAGGAGAGGCTGATGACCTTGATGAGCAGACCAGAAAAAGGAAACATGATCTTCACTGTCAAAATCTTGAGTATCATCACACATCCGTCAAACCACAGGAGGCCTATTTAACATATAAATGAAGCAGATTGCTTGCTTTAATGCTACATTTAGGATACCTGACCTTGTTTATAGAATGACAATGTCAAGAAGCAAACAGCAAACACAATTTACATGCCATTCATACATCACTCCCATTATCTCTACCCACAATTGTTGTCAATGATGCATGCTTACCGCTTTTTACGGCACCCTCTGGAGTTTTGAAGAGCATGAGCGTTTCACTGACTCCATCAGATAGTTAATTCAGATAGATGGTACGTGAGAATTAAAACTCTTAAACATACACATACAGATTTAGTTGCAGTAAAATATCCACTAATCCATGGAATGTAAACTGTACACGACTGTGTGAACGTAATCTACAAATATTACAGTAATGTCTTAGGAAATAAAAGCCCTGTAGACAGATAAGGTTACAATAAAAACTGTTTCCCGCTGAAAGTCCCCGTGGGATTTCCACCACAATGATTTTTCCATTCTCCTTCACCTCTCACATGTTTGCAGGAGGTTGCATCAATCCCCTTTCATGCCATCCGAGCTCATACCATTTATCCCCGGGAGATGCTGAGAAGGACTGATCTATTTATACTGCAGATGTTCATCTTTGATCTGCCATGGTGCAAACTTTGATCTGTCGTCTCTCTTTGTTATGTCGACAAGTAACTTTTCTGCACTTGGAGCCGAGAATTGTTGCTTTGTGTGTCTAACTTGTCCTGGAGGCCTTGAAGGCAAACTTCAGCCTGATTATTGGTCGGGTTTCTGCCCGTCACAATCAAAGCGGATTAGTTTCACTTCCTTTAGTCTTTCCTGCCAATCAAAAGCTCAAACTAAATCGTGACCCACTTGAAAATGTTCTCCCAATATTTCAGCTGCCAATTATACCTTGAACTGTCAGCCACTGTAAATAACTTGGACACATCTTTTAATTTGCTAATATGTCAAACAGGACTGGAAGAATGTTTTGACTACAGACAAAGTCCTGTACTCATGTTTATACTTGTGTGGCCTCTTCACAGTGTTAACCTCTGCAGTCAGGGTTTCTGATGCCAGGTTTCTTTGCAGATGTTAATGGTAGTACTTTATGAAATGCTGATTTGCTCTTTCTTGTTTCCTACACAGATATCAGGTGCACTTTTTAACATCAGTTCAATAAGGAGCTAAAAACAGTCTCAAAAAGGCGAAATTCATCTCAGTGGAAAGTTGCTTCTACACTCAACCTTCAAAGGACCAAAGTGGATGGGTTCATTCAGGGGGGGTTCATGATGATCTAAATGCATAAATGGAAAATAATATTCAGGATTATGTTTTCATTAGTGTATAATTACACAAAACTGACAATTTAACTTTTTGTTTCCTTAGTAATAAAGGTACTAGTGAAGATCTTGATTTTCATTGGGGTTGTAGAGGCAAATCTTTAATATTTTCCTTTTTGTTTCCAAAGTTCTTTCTTTTACTTCTTCTAAAATGAATGGATATCAAAGAATGTTTTACGCGCTGGACACATCGTCGCCAAACACAGCGGTAAAACGACTGTGTTGCTCCGAGCTCCATCCATTTTTATTAGCAGCCAAAGAGCAATAACAAAGTCATTGAATAAACAACGTCTTAATAGGACTATGCCCCCTAGTGTCCAAACATGTATACAACTCCTAAAACAACCATGCAATAAATCTGTTTCTTTTAAACATACAAACATAAAGTACAAATAAAACACAATATTCAAATTATTGTAAACTAGCAAAAATGGCGCTTACCAGCCACTACTCCTAATGTGCTAAGTGCTAATGCTAATCTCTGATGCTAATGCTAATGCTAATGCTAGGTGATATGTATTATGATGCTGAGACCAAATTTACCTATGGGGATAATAAAGTGAATTAACCTTCAATGTAGGACCTTTCCTCATAATGATCCATTTATATCTACAGCAGGAGCCCTTCATATTTCTAAAGCTGCAGTGTCCCTCTGTTTTATAGTGGCTGACAGCATTAAGGTGCATGTCACAGTCACTTACCACGGTTGTGGCCTAAAATCTTGGCAGGGACATAGAATGAACCTTGGTATAAATGGGAGTTATTTGCTAATAAAACTCTCTGAAACATAAAATACAAAAACATGAAAGTACATAGCACTGTTGCCTCACAGCAAAGAGGTCCTGGGTTCGATTCCAACACCAGCTGCTGGGGGTTGACCTTTCTGTGTGGAGTTTGCATGTTCTCACTGTCTCTTCAGGTACTCTGGCTTCCTCCCACAGTCCAAAGACGTATGTTCATTGGTTAATCTACATTGCCCATAGGTGTGAATGTGAGAATGATTGCTTAATTGTCTCTAATCATCTGCCCTGCAATTAACTGGTGACTCGTCCAGGGTGTACCCCACCTTCACCCATAGGTAGCTGGGTTAGGCTCCAGCACCCCCTCTCGCAGATAAAGCAGTTCTGAAGATCAATGAATGAATGAATGAGTATGTATTCACTACTTCACTCTTTTAAAATGACAGAATATTTCAATCATTTTCCTGTGTAAGTTGTTGTAGTCTTGTTCCATAACGTCACATGTGAAGTCTGCCTTAAGACATGACAGCTTCTTTCAAGAGTCGAATTTTGAGCTTTTCAGGTGTGCCTTCAAAAAGCAAAAACAGCAAAAATTGTTAGTTCTTCAGAAATGAAAAGGAAGCCAAAATACAAAAAAGGGAATTTCATATATATTCCAAAATATACCTCATGCAGCATTATTACCCGTGGGTAAAATGGGTGAAGAGCAGTTACTGAAACGTCAGATGTCTAACTTGTACTCTGAAAGTGTCTTTTAAAGTGAACAACACCACAAACAATATGAACAAAGGCTCCATTTATTTCAGCTATAACAGATTTCTTGAAACATTTCATGCAGATCAAACCTTAAAACCTATGTTTGAAATAATAAAAGCCTGATGTCTTTGATATGTCAGTGTCATTTTGAAGAGAACAGACCGGAGCTCTGAGTTTCTTATGGCCTCTTTGTGACACAACTGTCATTCTATAGCTTAATATAAAATACACTTACTGAATCTTTACACACATTTGTCTCTGTAGTCAAGCTTCACTGAACAGTAAACCAGCCATTAAAGTGTGTGTAAGTGTGTTTAATGTGCGCATGTGTTTACCGTAGGTGTGTGTGTGTGTGTGTGTGTGTGCAGTGGAGAATGGCTGCAGCTCAAAACATATGCAACCACATTTGGCAGCAAGTCCCGAATAAGTGAGGCATATAAACGCAAACCTAATTATTTATGAATGAGGGAGGGAGGAGAGGAAAGAAGGGAGTCAGGCAGAGGAAGGTAAAGAGAGAGAGAGAGAAAGAAAAAAAAAAAAGGTTGAAAGTAAAGTTGTCAACCTAGCAGAAAACTCCAACATCCAGGTTAATAATCCCACTGATGTGCTCATTAGAAAAACCTGAAACAGTTTTAATTTTTATATTTTATCACAGAAGATATGAAAGCCTTACTTTGTTTAATACCTAAGGTTTAGACAGTCTATCTCAGGGTTCATTTTTCCTATATTCTGCTTTAGTCTTTTAGTCAATAAATGCTAATGAGGGGTAAAAAGTCATTACACCAGTGCTGGGAAATGTTTAAAGCTCTTCTTGATCAAATGCTTTGTATGTCAAGTATGTTTTTTGTCTGACAGCTTTATATATATATATAAAAAAGAAAAGAAAAAAAGGTGTTCTCAATCACATATCCTATTTTTTGTTCATGTGTTTCTACATCACACCTCTAAAAGTTGTCTCCAAAACATTTTTGATGATATTTTGTTGAAATCCTGCTTGTTTATGTCTTAACAAATGGGCTGAAGAAAAACCAGAGTCATAGGTTTCAGAATGAGGGAACTGAGAGCTCTAACACAGAAGAACCCATGGACAAAATGTATATTCTGTAAAGGGAATTAAATACTGGAACAGTCACTCATAATAAGGGAATACTTCATATATTCCACCTTTAAAACTCAACGCACACTGTGGCTGAAAGCGAATCAGTCTGTGATCATTTTTAACTTTTAACCTTTAAATGTGTCGTTCTTTTTATTGTTCTATTTGTATGTTTTGAGTGTAATTTTTTTGGATTATGGATGCAAATGTCCATTTTAGATAGTGAGTTTTAGATATACCTTAGCTCAACACAAATGTTCATTAATGTGCACTGTCAATATGAAATAAACTAAATAAATAAATAAATAAATGCACAATGTTTCAGTGTGTGATATTTAGTGATATATAGTGGTGAAGTTATAGATGGCATTATAACCAGTATTTATTTTTTCATTCAAGAAAAAATAGGAGGAAGTCCATTTGGATGTAGAAACATGGTGGCAACATCAGACTTTATTCTGCACAGAAAAAAACAGACGACTATGAGTGGGGAAGATGAATGTATATTGATATCGACAATAAAAATAAACCGACAACCTTGAATATTTCCATGTTTCAATTGAGTATAATCCCACATTCTCAAGGAAGCTTTTTACTGAGAAATGGCCTTGAAATAGTGATTTTCCTCCTAGTGTTCCAATTTGAATGCTCCTAACTTCTAACATTCAGTCCATATCAGCTATACTCACGCGTCCATAAATATCTCACCTGACAGAACATTGGAGCAAATTCACGAGTAGGCAGAGCCATTAATGACATCTGCTGGGCATTGAATAATTTACTGTATCGACTGTGAGAAAATTCTTGATATTACTGATTTATAACAGCATAAAGCCCGGTGTATTGGAGCTACAAGGAAGAAACAACTAGAGCTACATGTGTGAATAAATCAGCATTATCTCATGTTTGTATTGACTGTCTTTCATGGGCTGCATTACAATGACCAACTCATGTATATACAGTCATATTCATGTAAGTGCACTGTAGGAATAGTACAGATTTAAGCACTAAATGTTACTCTGATCATCGTTCTTAAGTCTGTTACAGCTTTTCTGCTTCCTGTTAGTGTAAGGCCATCTACATAAATAACTAACCACAGGGAACTTTGCACTGAAAGACCAGACAGTGAAATTATGATGTGCAATAATATTTATTTATTTCCTTTTAGCTTATTAACTGAAACTTTTTTAGAGTATTTTCTATGAAGGTGCACCCAAATTTAATTGTATGAAAATACAATGACAATGAAGTCATTAGAGTCCCAAGGTCAAAGAACACGTGCTATAGGAATAGCTTTGTTTCTGTAAATTGGCTTGAGAGTCTGGTTTAGACCAGCTCTATATGTAAAGTGCCATGAGGTAACTTCTGTTATGATTTGGTGCTATATAAATAAAATTTGATTTGAAATGTGATTTGATTTGTTCCCGCTGCTGTTTCTTTTAAAACAAGTCATTGTGCACTTTTTAACTGTCTACCATTTGTTTCTGTTTATTACATTTTGACCTTTTCTCTTTAGTTTGATGCTGCTGTTTGTTTTTTAAATAAGTCTTAGTGCACTTTTTCTTAGACTTTTGACTGAAGTCTTTTAGTGATTACAGATTGACATTTTCTTTGTCCTGCTTAATTTATTTTATGTTTTTTTTTATATCAGAGTCAAGGTGAGCCTCTATGAGTACTTGCCCATGCGTATTTGTATTGTCCTCTGTGTCTGTGTTTGGTTTTGTTTTAATGTTGTATAATTCTGATGCCCTCTCCTGTTCCTGCAGAACAAATCTACCTACGGGTACAAATAAAGATACCTTGGCCTTGACCTTGAATCTCTTATATTTTATAAGTGCTTGACCTGACAGTGCTTATTCCAGATATGTGGTTCATATCTTGAGTGTTTGATCGGTGTCTGGTCTGTTTTATGACATTTAATTTCACTATTACAGCTGAATTCGACATGGACGTGGCTGCTGTTGGTGGTTGTTGATTGTCTTCTACTGGTTTTTATTCAGAAACACAGTGATTTATAGTTATGCAAAGCTTTAAAAGGAGTTTTTTTGCAGATGGTGACTAGTGCAGTCCTTCTGTTGGAGTGAATGGTTCATAGGTTATTGTGCTAGACGCAAAAGTTCAAACCCACAGTGAAATATGTTTTCAAAGATGTAAGATATAAAGTGGGGATGGTAAAATTCACACAAATTGATAGACTGGTATAAAAGTTAAAGATGAAAGTGGAAAAGTTTGTATCATCAACAATTTGGAATCAAAAACACATCATTTCTTTGCATTGGAAAAACAGATTTTTTATGTATTACTTAATAACTAGTAGAGGAAATATGAAGTTCAATCATTTGTGAGCTTAATATTACCAGCAAATTCATTCCCTACCTCATTGCATCAGTCATATCATAACTCTCACCAAGGCTTGTGTGAATAAGCAGAGGTTTAGCCAAGTACTGATACTGATGTGTATTATAAAAGTGTAAGTGCAGACAGAACAGGAGGTGGTTAAAGATAAGGTCCAGGCAGGGTTTTATTTGATCTTGTCCTTTTTTTCCATTTTTTATTAAAGTTGAGAAGAAAAAGAATTAATGAGACACTGAGGTGCTGTAGTCAAGACAATAATGACTTTTTTAGTTAATTTATTTAGCGTCTGCTTAAGAAGAACTTGACGAATCATTTCAAAAAACCCAGTTAATGAAGCAGCATCATATTCTTTCTTAATGTTAAGAGTCAATCCTGTCGTAAAAACAGTTACAGTTGTCAGAGACCTGTTTATTATCATCTTCACTCTATGTTTAAAATCCTCAACATGAAAAAATAAATGTATACAACTTCATCACTGTACATTTCTTACACAACATGTCTGCTAATCTTTGCTTGATTACTTTATTATTTTATATTGTGCTGTTTTAGACCCAGTGATACTTTTGTGGCAGTTCCAAAATGAATTTCTCTCTAAACCTAACCTTTCTTAAGTGATTTATCATCATTTATTATTATATTATCCTCTGAATTTTGTGTTTTTCAGTGAAAATCATGTATTTTCCTATATTTAATGTACTGATCATGTAGATGTTCATTAAAGCTCAGATTAAAGTTGAGGGTTATTATAGCAGAAACAGAGAAAACTGAAGAAAAAGTGAATTTTTCAGCAAAATATATCAAATCAATGTAAAAACAAACATCTCCATCCACTGTCGTTGATCCATCTCCATGGGTTTTACTGGTGAATCAATGCTGTAGAAGATGAAGGTGTTTCCACGGTAACTACAGAGCCTCTGAATGTCCAAATGGGTCATATATCTGATGACCATGAAAAGATGACAAACTGTACTTTGCACAAATTATTTACATGTATTGATAGGATTAGTGGATCAACAGGTATTAAACAGTTACACCAGTAGATGATTTTGGTCAATGGTGGATGTTTGGGTCTTTATGGGCCCTTCTGCTATTCTCAACAGAGTCATCTAGAACCATTTGTTAAGTATCATAATGGACACTGAGTGAACCTGTCCAAGCTCCTCAGAGAGTTAACACTGTTTAGACACACCAATATAATATTAATATTGTATTGTACATTTATTGGCCACTTTATTGGGGACCCCTTACTGGTGCCAGGTGTACCTAATAAAGTGGCCGGTGTGTGCATAAGCTGCTGTAGCCCAGCTACCTTGCAGTTTGTCATGTACATACAGAGATTTATTCCCTGTATTAAAACTGTTGAACTCAAGAACTTGGGTTTGTTGAAGCACTGAAGCACTTAAATCTTTGTATTATGCCTGTTTTTATGTTGTTATGGACAAAGAAATGCATTTTGACTGCTATGTTGGTACCTATGCTGTAATATTGGTGTTTGGTTCATTTAGTATAAATCAGTAAACAGTAACATGGTGTCCAAGACTTTTATTTGTAAATTATTTTACTTTATTTTGTTAGGTCTGTAATTGATGAATGTATTATATGTACATTACTGGTTTGAATGTACTTTTAGTTGTAGATGAAGCACAGTAACTATACTGGAGTTACAACTCTATTAGCTGTTAATTTTTTATCTGCCTCAGCTATCATGTTACAAAGATCAAACAGTAAGAGAAAGTAAAAGAACAAAAAGGAAACAAAGGCTAAAGCTGTGCTGCAAATATTTAACATCAGCACACCCAGCAGTGACAGTGTTTGGGTGCTTTTTTCTGAAGCATTAGCAGAGCTTTAGTATTATACTTTGCTGGTGTCAGTGTTTTAACAAGGCGTAATGCTGGCCTCCATCAACTCCTGATGAAAAGCTGACAACAATGTTTTCTGCGTTTACAGCCTTGTAATCAGCTTTTCACTCGGAAATTTGTGTCAGACCCGTTGACAGCATCGGGGATGCCCGATAGTTACACTGTTGACTGTTGCTGTGAGTTTTCAGCATGGCGGTGCAATAAAGCTGACTGCTGTGATTGCTGTTTGTCTCTTCAGCGGGGGTATTTACTTTCCACCTTGGCCATGGCTCAAGATGGAAAGAGGGATTTTAAAAAACTTTACAAAGTCAGAGGAGCAGAGTGAATATGGTGGCTTTGTAAGAGAACAAACCAACGCTTGAGAGGAAAATATTGAGGAAAATGGCAGCTGGGATGACAGTCAGGTGGCAGCCATTGTATCCTCTGAGTCTATTTGTCGTAACACTTTGATATATAACTGGAGGTTTGTCTGCTTTATTTCCATCCCTCTTTAAAGTCATAATTTAATTTGACGCTGTGCTCAGTGCTGTTTTCAGTCTTGGAATGTGGCGTTCTCTCACCACAGCCAATCAGCTGTGTCTTGTCTCTCTGAGGTTGTGGATGCAGGGACCAATTAACATTTATCAAGCCGGCTGAAGAAATACACACCTTTAGGAGCTGTTATTTTTGCAAGTCTGCTTGTCGCAGCGACATGTAGTGTCAGCCTTCGTTCATGCTTGTCGCCACTTTTCTGTCGCATTTTTTTCTGGTGTTTACAGACAGAAGACATTGTGACTCCAAAAAGAACTTTCAGAACTAAGTACACCAGAGTTTTCAAGTGAAAAATGTGAAATGTGAGCAGCATTTAGAACAGGGATGTCAAAGTCATTTTAGCTCAGGGGCCACATTCAGCCCAATATGATCTCAAGTGGATCAGACCAGTAAAATACTAACATAATGTCAACTCCAAACTTTTCTCTATGTTTTAGAGTGAAAAAAGTAAAATTATATTATCAGAAAGTTCACATGTACAAACTACCCTTTAAAACAATGAGAATAACATGAACAACCTGAAACAACAAAAGTATACCTCAACTTATTGTTTACAGATGTGTATTTCAACTACAAATCTGCAAATGCACAAAACATTTAGTAACAGGAAGAATACTGTTAAAAATATTATTATTATTTTATTATCATTTTTAATAAGACATTTTAGGTAGTTCATGGTTGTTCATGTGATTCACTTTGTGAAAGGATTGTTTGTAAATGAAAATTTTCATGTAATATTACTTTTTTTTGCACTACAACAAAGATAAAATTTTGGAGTTGTCATTATTCATGGCTTGTAATGATAGTATTTTACTGTTCTTATCCACTTCAGATAATACTGGCTGAACTAAAATGAGTTTAACATCCTTGACTGTTCTTTCAGAGTAATTTTTGCATTTTCACAAATTTATCCAATGGGCCAGATTGGACCCTGGGTTGTTTTGGCCCACGGGCCATATGTTTGACACCCATGAGTTAGAAAGTCTGGACAAGCTTGTCCTAACTCTAAATACCATAGTACAGTGTAGTGACTATTTTCAGAGATATGTGTTCTATATTACTCTACTGTTTTTTTCCTGAACTGTGAAAAGTTAGAATGACTGTAAGTGGAGGTTATGAACAAGGAGACTGAACATTTATTTCACAAAATTCATGTGTGAATGTTTTATAGCAGCAGCAAAATACATCTGGAGTTTGTCAGTTTTGGCTCCCAGCAGATATTTTATAGATACTGGGGAGTGATAGATCTGCAAGTTGGAGGGTGTGTTGTGTGGAGAAAGAGGCATGTCTATGAGAGGCCCTTTCGGCAGTAAATCATATTTGCTTTCATACGTCACATCATACTCTCATACATGCACAACTGTACACTTACACACACACACACACACACACACACACACACTACTATACCCTCACACATGCACAATCATACTCTATCTCACACTAC
>JAPQRQ010000002.1:29597743-29611621 GCA_037367365.1 Apogon talboti
AGTACAGTAGTGTATGTGAGAGAGTATAGTAGTATGTGTGAGAGAGTATAATAGTATGTGTGAGAGAGTATAATAGTGTACGTGAGAGAGTATAATAGTATGTGTGAGAGAGTAGAGTATATGAGAGAGCATAGTAGTGTATGTGATAGAGTATAGTTGTGCATGTATGAGAATATGATGTTACATGTGAAAGCAAGTATGATTTACTGCCTAACCGGCCTCTCATACATACATACATGTCAGTGTGCATCCATCACTTCATTTTGTTTATTTTAGGATTTTCAGAGAAATGTTACGAACTGTGGGTGGCACGGTGGTGCAGTGGTTGGCACTATAACCTCACAGAAAAAGGCACTGGTTTTGATTCCAATGCCAGTTTTGCATGTTCTCCCTGTGTCTGCGTGGGTTTTCTCCAGGTTCTCCGACATTCTTCCACCATCCAAAGATACTCATTTAATAGGTTAACTGGTCAATCTAAATCACCGGTAGGTGTAAATGCCAGAGTGAATGATTATTTGTCTATGTTAGACCATAGGTTAAATGGGGCCAAAGCACACTGGAGGTCAGCTCCACCTCCTTAGGTCCGCAACAAACCCCAGCAGAGCTCAGCTCCCTCTACCTCAATGTAAAACAACCCTCTACTATTTCTGTCATTCAATTTAATCTCCTGATAAACAGAATAAACTTTGACATTGCATAAGTGCAAGACAACCCAAAGACACACCCAAATTGGCTACATGGGATTGTCAGACATCATAATGCATTCTATGATTCCAGTATCTCAGTACCTCAACAGCAATGTGTCGTTCATCTAAACCATTATCTATTCTGAAAGGATCCTAGAATTCTAGGGTCCACAGCAGGGTTGGCCAGATGTTTTCGTCTTGTTTGTTCTACTTTTCAAATGTCCAAGACAAAATGATCTACCAGTCAGCTAGATGATGAAGCCTACACATTAAAACTAAACAAAAACACCCAAAATGTATTACAATCTGCAATGTGAGGTTAATATAATGCAGACACTCATGAAATAAGATGACCATTGACTGTAGGGTACGCAAAGGCTCCCCCTCCTCACAAAAGACAATTTAACCCGTATGTCAAACCTACAGTCAAATGGAGTCAACCCTATATTCCCCAGTACCGAGCATTAGGGTTAGGGTACGTCTCCATGAGGCATCTGCAGACCCCACATCTACCACCAGGTTTCGCTCTGTAACCTTACATAGAGACCGGGGAACATAGGTAATGTATGTAGGCTCCCCAATCAAATGGTGACAAGTCTGGGATGAACCCGCCTTCACCCATAAGTCTGACTCTGGGACCTCAAGGAAATTGGTAGGATGGATGTTACAAACTTCTCACAGCATTTGCATCAGTTCTTTAATACTTCTACAATGACAATGTATAACTCTAGCCACTATTAGATCAAAATAATAATACGCTTATATGTCAATAAATGACCTGCTGCAGGCACAAATAAAAAGCCAAAATATCACACAAATGAAATGCTTTTTTGATTTACACTAAAGTTATGTACAAATTGATATTTAGTTAAGAAAGTGCAAAACATTCATGAAAGATCACATGCACACCCCAGCCTAGCACAAACAAATTATCTACATATGAAATAAAATGATTTATTAGACCTACTCTTGTGCTCTGTAAATATTAATAGGGATGTTTTCAGAAAATATCCTCTCCATTTAAAAAAGAAAAAAAATGTCCACACAGCTTTTGTTTTTCAAAATCTCTCTGCCCTGATGACAATGCAAAAATTACGACATCCCTGTACAAATGCTCAGACAAACCATTGTTTTTTACTAGAGTTTAAACTGTGGATGTTAAAATAATATGGAGAGCAACACTGTCATGAAGAACAGTAACAAGTTAAGTTATGAACTTATGTTACCTTAAGTGTTGGTTTGGATTATTGAAATGTATTGTTTATATTTCATAGACTTTTCCAACACCTGTACGTGTGCAGTAGTCTATTTCCCAGATGAGTCCACGCTGACCTCCAGCTACACCAGGTAATAAACTGACCTGTATTTGATGTTTTATGTTCATTAGACTAAACATCAGTAGGCAAATGCATGCATGTAAGGGGTGTGACACCATGGACTTCTGATCGCTTCATTTCACCTGTGCACATGGATACACACAAACTGGAGATTTGCCCAAAGAAAAGAAAAATCTAATTGCCTTCATCTTAGTGGCACCTGGATGGTTTCACACACTGCACAGCTTCCACTATAGAATGCAAACAATACACAGATGTATTAAGAATGCGTTTAACAAACAGTATTAAAGCTATTGAAACAGAAAATGATTTGCAGGAAAAAGTAGGATTTGATTCAGATTTGGCAGAAAGTTGTTGGCTGATGTGCCCTTGAGCAAGGCACTTGATATGGCCACCCACTGCTCCTAATCTGCAGTGTGTGGTGTGTTCCTGCATGTTCTGGATTAAATGCAGAGGGTAAATTTCAGGTGTGATCTACCGTATAAAGTGACAAAATAAAGAATCTTAATCTAAAGGACAAACTTCCAATTTGCAAGGTAAGCAGAAACACCTCCTGAAAAGTGTCAAAGTTAGTTTAGGTTTTGGACGTTTGATCCAGCGACCTGTCAATCCTGTGGTTCTTTGTGGTCACGGTGCTGGTGGCAGAACCCACTCAAACACACCCAGTCTCTGCTGTCGGACCGGACTGGGTCATTGTTTTGTTTCTGAGGTAACAATTAATGTAGCACAGAATTTCTCGTGTTTCATCTCCTTCTATTTCTGTTGTTCTCTCTCACACAAACAATCCTAAAACGTAATTTGTCTTTTTCCCTCGTCCCTGCAAACGGCTGATTTAGAGAAAAAGTAGTTCCTCCTGTTTTCTCATTTCCCCTCTCTCATTACTCTTTATAAACAGTCCATCAATAATTTACAGAAAAGCTTATTCTTTACTTTTAGTTTTTGTTGTTTCTCACTTTTTTATGTAAGTTTGGTCTTTGTTTTATTTGTTTCTGGTTCTTTAATTTACTTCTTTCCACCATATTATGGAAATGTTATGGAAATCACATTCAGTATCCATGGCAGTTGTGGTCACATTTATTTGTACAGATTTGGGGAGTGATTACAACAGCAGAGGTCCAAACTAATCTAAGTTTAGAAGAAAATAAAAAGTAAGTTTCATTTTTGTTAAAGGTTCAATATGGAGGCTTTTTCACTTGGTCAGTTTACATGAGTTGAGTCTAGATTATCATTTATGTCATTTATATTCTAAACTAAGTATAATGTACAATTACTACTCTTGGAACATGTGCCTCATGTCTGGTACATGTATGTTCTTTTTGTGTCTGTTTTATTCTACTTTTATATGTAAAATTTTCTAACCCTATCATACAGTATATCTCTAATTTGCTCATATCTCTATTCAGGGTTCTTGCGGCGTCTAAAAAAGTCTCAAATTTACAAATCTGCATTTAATACCTTAAAAAAGTTTTTAAAAGGTATTAAATTTAATATGGTAGGTCTTCAGTTATGTTGCAATAAACTTGTTTGCTGTGTTGTATTTAAATGTGTCTGTTAAATGTCCAAGCTGCAAATAAGGTAACATTAGTCGACTCAGTTCCACCTGTTCCAACCTGACAATTTATATTAAAATTATTAACCAATTATTGCTAACTTTGCAGCTCCCGGTGAGAAATGACTTGGAACAGTGAGAATCAAGGTGTCGGTGTAACCCAAACAGCTTCAGTTCTTCAGTGCATTTCTTTGGCTCTGTTTGACAGTGTGCAGCATTAGCTATTGTTAGCTTGAAGATGGAGTCAGGCAACTCTCAGTGCACAAACTGTCACTTCAGTACAAACATTGTGGCAACATCTACTGTAAAACATTTTATGAAATAATCTCTGAACATTCTTACATGCCTGAAGCACATATCACATAAGGCTGCTGGACATTGGAATTGTTGGAAATTGCCTGAATAACACCTTTACCTGCTGCGAATGTAGACAACAAGGGCAGAAACACCTGTAAAATTATATCAATTTGGATTTAGCAGGTAGTCAAAGCTGAAGACTTTTTTTAATTTCAGAAAGCACCGTGTTAAAAGGGTATGATGAATTAGGGAAGGATATAAAATTAATGATGAGACTCAATTGAATGTCAGTGTTTGCATCATCATATCCAAATGTCTGTCCATATTTCAGTGAAACCTTAGAATTAGCAAATTAAAACAGCATTTCCAAAACTCTGTGTTTTATGAATCCTAAAATGCAGGAGTGCTGTGAAGCAAAGACCTTTTACTTTGGACTCAGTTAATGATAAACTTTTTCTGTATATTTATGCAGTTTAAGACTAAATTGCTCCCAGTTCCATCTTTTAAGCTAAACTAGTTCAAAAAGGATTTTAATGGTGTTAACTTCACAAATAGGGACTAATCTAGTGGGACCCTTTATGGACCCCAGTGAGTTTCTTAAGTCTGAAGGCATCCAGCCCCTTAAATGTATTTTTGCCTGCGAGCTGTTGCTAGTCTGAAACACACTGGAGGTTTGAGCAAATATTAGAACTTCAGATTAAAATTGACTGTGCTCAATGAATTCGTGTTGTGGACAAAATAAGTATGACATCACTCAGGAATGCTCATCTGGGAAAATCTCCCCTTCCTTTATTCGACAGTGGTTTTATACAGGGGGATTGGACATCATTGTTACCATAAAATGAACTGCGTACATGATAAGACTCTTTAGCCAAATATGATGCTATATTATTAATGACCCTCCTAGATTGTTTGGCAGAAGAATGTTTGGGAACATCCGCTGGTTAATGTTCTCACACCAATTCCTCTGTCAGGTCACTGCGACCCAAACCATATCCATTCCAGGAAATAACAAACACACACATCTTACTAGGAATTGCTTCATGTCACGAAATGAGATATCCATGTGAGATATGTTACCAAATAATTCCCTTCATTCGCACACTGATACCATCCATCGCTCCTTTCACACAACCACACTCACACTTTCCAATATAGCACTGTTTCTTTTCATCTTCATTAAACAGCTCTTCTGACTGTGTAAATAAGCAGATCAGAGCCACGAGTAGATGTTCATCTCACAATTTAGTTCAGTTTGATGGTCTCTCAATCAGTTTATGCCTAAACAATATTCGATTCCCTTATTGTTACCCAGTTAGCACCTCTATTACTAAATACCAAGTCTACAAAGAGGCTCACGGCAGCATTTAGTTTCCAGGCAGCTTATCTTTGAGTGTCCCAACAGTCAGAAAGCACCAATAGATAAGATAAGGTAAGATAAAATAAGAGAAGAGAAGAGAAGAGAAGAGAAGAGAAGAGAAGAGAAGAGAAGAGAAGAGAAGAGAAGAGAAGAGAAGAGAAGGTTGCTTCGTGCTTCTGGAAAAATAAATCCAGGTTGAGGTCCAGAAATTTGGAGTGGACTCTTAATTTTGGGATAAAAGCAGATACTCAGAGATGGATGAAGAAAGATGTAGATCTTGTGTGTCATCATAACCTGTTAAATCCTGGGTCATTTGTTTCTAGTGGGAATCATTTTAATGTAACACAAAACACCAGATTAGCTGATAGTCGCAGTTTCATTCACATAAAACTAAGGCATGATCAGGAAATAGCTTAGTGGTGCAGAGTTTGTGTAATTATTCATAACACACTCTAGTCTTAGCTTGTTTTATCTGTCCATGTTAAGCACTCATTGTTTTGATTGTGCCCTGTTTTCTGAAAATGGGTTTTGTTGAGCTGTGAGCTGATGTAGCATGTGCATATTTATAACTTTGTGAGATTATGGTCAGACGTATGAAAAATGTCCATGGCTACTTTGAAATTAAAAAGTTATTCATTTGAAAGAAAAAGATGGAAGTACTACATTTTTGAGATAATATTCTGAGAAAAATGTTCAGCTCACAAGAAAAAATTGACAATTTAATTTGTTAATCTAAATTGACCCTAATATGCCAATGTAATTATATGAGCTGGTCTTTCTTCACCTTTCCTTTTTGTCTGTCCAGTTGGTTCCAACAGAGATGGGCTTTGAAGCATTATGTAATCACAGGGTCTTTGATAGCGTGTCCAGCTGCTGTCAGAGTTGGTGGATGTCTTTGTTCAGGTCGGATCCAGCTGTGTCCAGGATTGATCACACCAGCTCTCTACTTCTTTGAAAATAAATGTATGCATGATCAACTTTGGGTATGTTGTCCAAGAAACTAACAAGTTGAATCTGGTTCAACTGTTGATGCTGCGTTGGTCATTCAAATGCATAATGCATGATCAAACAGTACATGCCACCTTACCTGACATATTCTAAGGAAAAGAAAAAAAAAAGATTGGTTTCAAGAGTTGATGGATGCAGTTAAAAATGTCATGTTCTTCAATGTTGTGTCTATATACACTGATAAATGCAGTTGAATATACATTATTATACAGAGATATACTTTTCATTCACAGGAAAAATATCAAAACTTACATCATTCTCCTGCAGCAGAATCCACTTGACTGCTTTTCATCTTTATGTCAGTATGTTCTCCTTTGTCCTCAGTATATGTGAATGTGTGACAAGGGCAACCATCTCCACAGAGTGTGTGTGTGTGTGTGTGTGTGTGTGTATTGAAATTATAGATCTTAGTGGGAGTCTCACTTTCAGAATTCTGCTCCAGTGTGTGTAGTGTGACTAATGGCTTCTGTCTGGGACATTTCCTCCTCTTAGCTGGGCCATCCATATATCTGTCTGTCCATGAGTCTGTCCTGGCCCATCCCTGTGCTGATGTCTCCTGTGTGTTTATATCTGCCTGTCTGTCTGTCTGTCAGTATCTCTCAGGACTCAGCAGTGACAAATATAGATGTTTAAAGATTCTGAGGCAGATGTCCACCAAGATGGAATGACAACACCCTGCAGGTCTTTCAACACATCAGTCAGCGATGCATGCACACACTGCATCATTTTAAAAAATGTTTTTATGGCAGAGATTTTCTGCTTAAGGTTTGTAAAGACAAGAGGCAGAATTAGAAAGAGTGAGGAAGCAGCTGTGGTTGAGCAAGGTAGAAAGTGAATGAACACAGGGCGCAGCAATAACAAAACAGTGAAATGGAAAATATTTCACAGTGGTTATATTTTAAAACACAAATAAACAACACTGGATCTTCACACAATCCTGCATGAAAGTTGTGGGTGAGAACCATAGACTATAAAAGAAAAAAAAGAACCAATGGCCCTGTGTCTCAACAGCATGTTCCATCAAGAATCAATAATAAGTTGAATTTGTGAGGTTGTCAGGTTCTGTCTCTATGTTAGAGTTCTGTATAGGAGATCAATCTCCCAATAGAAGTGGGTGGTACTTTCACTGAAGTAGAACTCAACTTATTAAATGAAAGTCCATATATGACTTCCTATCAGTGCTTAATAGTAACTATATTGAAATCTCTAACCATTTCCATGTTATAAGCCATCAAAATATGGCCCATTACATGTAAAGGCAAATTTTTAATAATTAAAAAATTTACAAAAAATGCAAAAATTGAAATTTCTCAATATTATGAAAAAACTTTGTAGACATTGTCCCAAGAAAGCTACATATACAATTTGAAATGAATCTGACCAATAGTTTCTTTGAAGAAAATGTTTGAAGAAATTGCTGATGAGGAGGACGATGAAGATGATGACGAAAACGATGACGAAGACGATGACGACGCCGGACACAACACCTTCCCAACAGCTCATGGCCTATTGGCTGGTGAGCAAAAAAGAACCTACTGTGGTTGAATGGCAGCATTCTGAAACCATGTGTTGACCATATTTGGACAAAACATTGAAGATAATTTACAAAAGGGCCACCTTATCACGTATTAGAGCTGAGATATTTGCTCTGTGAAATGAAGAGACAAAGTTAGAGTTAGATCAAAGTAGTGATTGAGAGAATTTAAATGTTATTTCAAAATGATCACTTTGCACATCACTGTGGGAAGGTTCTGAGTGAATGACTCTGAGGCACATTCTTCATATGTCTTTCCGTTAAAAAAGGTTATGCACTGTGGACAGTATGGCTCTGCTTGATGTTGTCCAAGGGGTTCAACTCAACTTGGAACATTGAATTTTAACATAGCTTCTATATTTTTTAACGGTTGTGTTATGAACTTTACTTTTCAAACACAAAATCAGGTAAAGATGCGACACATTAAATGATGTGTGCATGTGCAGGATAGGATCCAGAAGTTAAAAGCTGATGCAGGCATACATTACATTTAAGTTCAGTGTTTTTGGGTTGGTTCATGATATGGCTGTGTCCTTGGTTCTTCTTCACCACCAGTGTTTCATTACGTATTAACCTCTGTGGTGTCTGTGACAGTAGCTACTCAAATGTATACATTTAAACAGAGTACTGAGTTTAACTTCACTGTAAGTAAAGTGGTGACCGTGAATAAGTACAATGGCTGTATCTGTCATCACTCCACACATCACTCCCTCCTCCTCCTCCTCCTCTCCTTCATCCTCACCCTTGAAACTAATTCACTGTGTGACAACGTCCTGTTCCGAGCTGCAAAGCAGAATCATAAACACCAGATTTCCTCAGAGATGTTACCCGTTCCTGAAGAACTGATAAATTTATCACCATGTAAACACTCTGACACCTTAAGATGTCTTCTAAAGAAGCAGAAGAAAGTCAAACTGAAATGCGCACTAATTCATAAAAGATCTGCTTTTCACTGAGTAAATCCTTGACCTTAAGAATAAAAAGATGAAAAGTAAATTAAGTTGACTGAAAGCAGCACTCAGTCTTCATTTACAGGTAATTCAATGGTTGAGATTTATAGATTTGTATTACAGCGCTCCTCTCAGCCCACCTTCTATCCTCCACACTTCATTCTAATCCAGACAGTTGAAATGCCAATCTGTTTAAAGCTCCCATTTTTATCTGCAAAGAAGGATCATAAAATCATGATACCCTCCCAGATCATTCGCTGTTGTCTGGCTCCCAAAACACAGTTGAGCTGTTAGATGGCAGCTGCCTCAGAATTACAACAAACAGACAGTCCATTTCCTTGAGGTCGAGCAGAAAACATTTCTTGTAATACATAAATCTCCTCTCTCCCTGTGTTTGTATTTGTTGCCCATTGTCATTGGAGAATAAAATTGAACAGTATTATTTGCAGCAGGACAACACCAGTGAATCAAGCTCCTTCCTTCTATTTAAAATACTCATTTTTACATTTCTGTAGCACTCCTGTGACCAAGTCCACCTGAATTCATGCACCCGTCTCATGGAAATTATATTAATTTGCAACTCATTTACAAATTCAATTACATTACATTGAATACATGCAATGCCGGGCACTCTATTGTTGCAAGGGAACCTAATTTCTCATAGAGGAATCTTTTAATTCTCCAGCCTTTCCTCAATGTGCAGGAGATAGGTGTGGATGCCATTACTCCATCTTTTTCTGTACTAAACCAAACCCTGGTGCAGTATCTTCCACAAAATAAAAACACGTAAAAACAATTCTATTGACATCTGATCAACCATATAATTTTCTGAATTGAAATATGTTGTCAAGGAACAATTCACAGAAATTTTTGCAATTTATAAATAGCATTATAATCTTAATAAATAAGATTTCCAAGTGCTCTTTACAGTTTGCATCAAGTTTTACAATCTTCAAGCCATTTTTGACTTTTCACTATGTTAATAATAATAATGATAATAATAATAATAATAATAATAATAATAATAATAATAATAATAATAATAATGGAGTAGATTTTATATAGCGCTTTTCTATTAACGCATACTCAAGGCACATACATTGGCTCCATTACTCATTCACTCACACATTCACACTCATGGTGGTGGTAATATACATTATCATTAATGTGTACTCCATTTATGACATTACACAAATAAAATACTCTTGACTTACTGGAGGTACTCTGCTGGAATCAGAGTGAATACTTCTGTTTCACTGAGGCAGGACTGTCATTAACCTCCCTTCCTGTATCTGTGCATTATTGCACATTATCCCTCCTCCTCACAACCTCCAAGCCCTGGCCCTGGCTACTGATAATGGCATGTGACAAATGCACCTATATTTTTATGGTTTTCTTTTGTACGGATTTATTTATTTTAATACCATAAAGCACATCCTCAAGTGCACTTTCGATCTAAAACTCTCACATTATTTTGCAAATGCACTTTTGAAGTATCCTGTACTCAGTACCACTGAATGCTAACTAAATAACCAAGACAACTTATGCCTTTATTCCAGAATGATAGTGAGGGGAACCAGAACTATCTACAGCAATGGCACTGAACTAGTGAAGTGTGGAAATACGTCTCATAGTACAAGGCCACGACTACAATAAAGAAAACCATATTTTTTTTTCATACATAAATTTGGCTCACAAAAAACTCATTTAGTGACCAATCAGAAACAAATGCAAATGAGTTTGTGCTATTATTTTTGGCAAATAAAAGGTCCCACTTTCTTAGGGTCTCTTATGTAGCACATGACACATATTACGGTTAAAGAAGCATTGAAATAATGTTTTTATTGCATGTATAAGCTGCATATTTTTACAGATGGAGATGGACATTTTTACAAATGTTGATAACAATGAGAGCGAAATATTCAAATGTTCAAGATTACGTGATATTAATTTCCATATTTTGCGTATGTTTTTTGACAAAAAACCAAGGAACCACTGGAGGTTAAAGACCTGCGTCTGGCTCAGGAGCCCTGGATTATGTGAAGCTGGGAGTCAGCGTTTGCTAATGCTAGCTACCCCCCATTTCTAAGCTAACATCTGCTTTGGATTGCTGACATGCATGTTAGCAGCCTATACACTAACTTGTATGCAGGGGACTTAGAGTATTTTTCAGTGATAAACCTTATGTCCATTCCCAACTTCTTTAATCGCTAATCTCCTCTATTTGTGACAGTGTGTAACACTAGTTACCGTCAGCTAGCCAACGTCAGCAAAACAACTCCGTGCACAAAACTGACACAAACTTCATCTAGGCTACTGAGTAAAAAAACACAGATTTTACTACATACTGAACCTCAGATAAATAACATTTACATTAACATTTTATTTTCACTGATATTATTGTTTCACCATTGTATGTGCATTCCTTAGTAAATGCATCAACCCATTCAACACTTAACCTCCTCCTGCAGAATTTGGGGAACATTAAGTAACTCACTGACACTCTATAAAACTTTTATGAATGACCTTATGTGTGACCTGACCACCCTGCAAAAATATATAATATTTATACTGTGGGAATCAGTAAAGTCAAATTCAGTTTTTCATAATTTATTGGTCATTTTTCTTTTAAAACACTGTAGATGGGTACAGCTATAAAGTAGACCTGCAAAATAGGTCTTTGAGAAAGTGGAGATAAATGGCAGTGGCCTTTCTATTCTAATCTGTTCAGATGCTGGAGTCTGGGGGCAGCCACAGTCCGATAAACAGCAAGAGGCTATGATCAGATAAGTGTAGAAAAAAAACAGAGTGGCATAGAGAAAATGTAAAACAGTAATGGAAAAGAATGACTATAGGCTATAAAATGGATGAAGGGAGGAGAAGAAACAAGTCAGAAGACAAGAGGAAAGAAAGGAAATTGATGGATAATCAGTGTTTTTTTTGCAGTGACAGGTTTCCCACCGCATGTGTTAACATTTATATCAAAGCTGCCAAAAACGATGAACAGATGAGCAAATAAATTATATCTTTATCATGCAACAGGTGAGAACTATATGTGATGCACTTCCTTTAAATCAGAGGAAATTATGGGTCTGAATGTAAATGTAAATGCAGAAAATTTATATTTTCGGTTTGAGCAAAAACATACAAATGTCTTCTTCACCAGAGTTAACAAACAAACTAAAAACAAACTTTGTCCAATGTCTGCAGGCGACCATACCTCCAGTCACTGGGTTGTTTTGAGCGAGTGTGACAGAATGATGTCCAGCCAGGAAACAGTGAAGCCATACAAACTTTATGGGCCATGCAATGGCCCTGCTGTCAGTGCTAATGGAAGACTGTAGCAGAGTGCCCAGGCAGAAGAGAGCTGTCTGTGCTGGAGCCAGTGTCTGCTGGCTGCAGAACCCTCTTTGGTTCGTGAACGCTGGACAACCAAAGTGACAACCAAGCTTAGTGATGGAGGAAGGTGGATGTCAGCAGTCTGGCTTCACCTGCATGGATGTGGAGCAGATCCAAGCTGGCTTCTGTTGGTTTAAAATGAGACTTAAAACTCCAATGTGTGAAACAAGGGTGTCAAACATACGGCCTGGGAACCAAAACCGGCCCGCCAAAGGGTCCAGTCTGGCCCATGGGATGAATTTGTGAAAAGCAAAAATTACACTGAAGATATTAACAATCAAGGATGTTAAAATCATTTTAGTTCAGGGGCCACATATAGACCAATGTGATCTCAATATACGCCAATCTCAATATGACCATAAAAATACTATCATAATGATCATGATAATGATAAACTTCATTTCAAACACCAGTAGGAATAAATTACAAAGTTGAATAAAAGTTAAAAAGAAATTACAAACTTAAATGGAACACTCCAAAATATTGAAGATGTTAAAGTAACCAAAAAATAATAAAACAAAGTCCTATAAATAATGACAACTCCAAATTTTTCTCTTTGTTTTAATGTAAAAAAGTAAAACTGAATGAACATATTTACATTTACAAACTATCCCTTTACAAAAAATGTGAACAACTTGAACAAATATGAACAACCTGAAATGTTGTAAGAGAAATAAATGCAATTTTACCAATATCCTGCCTGTTACTAAATATTTTGTGTATTTGTAGATCCTCTGCGATCTGTAAGTTGTAATAGACATGTGTAAATGATTAACTGAGGCATAATAAAGTTAATAGTGCACTTATTTTCCTTGAGGAATTTCATGTTGTTCAAGGTTTTTCATGTCATTTTGTAGATGTAAACATTTTCATCATGTAATTTAACTTCTTTTACTGTTATTATTTTACTGGTCCGACCCACTTGAGATCATATTGGGCTAAATGTGGCCCCTGAACTAAAATGAGTTTGACACCGTTGGTGTACAAGTTTCATGTGGTCTTTCAAATGATTGTTGACGAGGGCCAGACAAGTTTAAAAATGTAATTATCTGCTCATTAGACACAAAAAATATAATTATAATTCATCGACCCATAGCTGGAGAAGAGAAATTATAATGTTACTCATTACTAAAGTGAGTTCCATCACACACCCCCAAGAGGACGAGAACCACAATATTACAACCAACTTTACAACAAATTAGTGGGAGTTGCTGTTCTGGAAGAGCCTACAGCGTCCCCATAGCTCCTATATCTGCCCCAAGCTAACTTGTACAACACAAAAGTCTTACACCACCTTCAGCTTTCTTGTTGTAAGGTTATAATAAACATATGTTTATTTCTCAGTCTCTTTTCTTCACATACAAGAAGAAAATACAAGAAATATGTGCAGAATATTGAAATAACAAAAATATCTGCCTTAATGGATTCTACAGGCAGAAGTTATCCAAACCATAAGAAATATTTGTCATGTTTTGAATTAAACCTTGTGTAACTCACCAGAAAATGAATACATGTTTCAAGAAAAGACAAATGACAAGAATTGCAAAGAGAAGCCACAGTAAATACTTAAGATTTTGGTCTGAAAAGTCTGTTTTTCAAGCAAGATTTTTGTTTTCAACCCATAAAGATCCAAACAGCTGCTGGCAACCAAAAGCATCTAATGATCTAACCTGTCTAATATCTGTTGATCCACTAATCCTATCAATATGTGTAAATAATTGGTGTAAAATACAGTTTGTCATCTTTTCATGGTCATCA
>JAPQRQ010000002.1:29643835-29659718 GCA_037367365.1 Apogon talboti
CCCTTAAGTAGCTGGGATAGGCTCCAAGCGACCCTAGTGAGGATTAAGCAGGTTCAGATGATGAATGAATGAATGAAACAGGAAATGGAAGTACATAAACACTATGTACATACAGGTGTGAAACTAATTTGTCCAGACACCTGCTATAACAAAACAGAAGGACAATATTTGCCCAGTATGATCTCCTGTTTCTCTGATGGTTACATAACTTAGGTATTGGCCAGGTTATCAAGGTTAATGATAAGTAATTACATCACTGGAGACAAACATATAAATGCTTGATATGAAATGATATGATATAATAAGTAATTGATCCCAGACTAAAAACTTCCCTGTATCCATGCAGACTGTGTAGCACTGGGATGAACAGTCCTAACTTTGATGCTCCTGATTCCAATCTGCAAGTGTCAATCTATAGAATGATGCAGAAATCACACCTTTGTGGTTACCTGAATGAATCAAATGCATATTAAGTTGGACAAAGCTGTGTCAGTTTTCATGAAAACGTTCTCTTTGAGTTAGAAATGATTTCTATTAAACTGTCCACTGTGACTGAAGGATAAATAAGCCACAGTAATTTGGGCAATTTCTTGGACAGCTTTTTGAATAACATGTTGCCTTTGATTTTATAAAACGTAAGCTTTGAGTGCATAAAACGAAATTCTATTAGATTCAATAGTCTTGAAATGAACTCAAACCGTCAGAAATCAAAAGCACATCACATCGTAGCTGTCTGCTAAAAATCAGAGGCACTAAAATGTTTAATTTTGTGTAATTGGGATGAACTGACCCTTTAAACATTTGTAGAATGATTTATTTTGGGCATATGATATTATAGCCCTCCCTTTAAACTGGCTTTGAACAGAGAGGAGGGGAAGAGCCCTGGCAGCCGGCGTTTATAGCAGTAGTGCCAGATGCACCAGCTGAGTCAGGCCTGTCCACACAGTCAGTCAGTTTGACAGGCGATCCCCCGGGCAGGCCGGCACAGATAGACAGGGCAGCAGATGCAGACAGACAGCAGCGAACCCACACACAACGGCAACTGTGACTGTACGACAGGCAGCACTGAGATAATAGTCCTTTCCATTCCAGTCTCCTTTTACTGAGAAGATGCTTTCCAGAAGAAAGAGTTCTCACCAAGATGAGATCTCATCACTCATCCTAAACTTGTTCTATGTCCTGGGCTTCAAAATGGGAAGGTGACAGGATTAAAGAGGAGAAAAGGGAAATGGGTGCTTCTGGCATGCAATGTTAAATGACAGAGTACTTTAATACACACAGGAGGCAGACAGAGGGTGTTTGGGAAAAAAAAAGAGAACGTTCTGGGAGTGTTGTTGAAGAATGCTCATCACCTACAACAAGTAGCTTAAGTGAACGACACAGGAAATCATTCCTGCCTGTGGCCATCAGACTGTTTAACTCCACCTTTTAACCACATAATTCTAATTACACACCACTATAGTTTTGCACACTTTTGTATATTTCTTTATCGTATTGATAATATATTGTCTAGTACATATTGTACAAATTGCTGTTCTAAATTTGGGCCTTAATAGAGTGTTTTATATATATATATATATATATATATATAGTACAATAGTACTATAGTACATAGTACATGAGGAAGAAAACTCAATGTCCACAGAGACAGTAAACTGGAAATTGAGTAATCTTATATTTTTGTCACTTTTCAAAAGCACTGAGAGCTTTAATGCTTCTCACTACTCTGCCAGATTATACAAGTCTGACATCACTGATGAGTGTCTGATTTAATTACACTCATTAAATTATTAGTATAAAATGAAGCTCTTTAGCATACTTAATCAGAATACTTTATAAATCCCAGGGGGAAATTATTGGGTGTTACAGTTGCTCCATTCAAGTATAATAAAAAATAGCAGAAAGAAATTATCAGTATAACAGAAAAAGAAAAATATATATACAGTACTGTGCAAAAGTTTTAGCCGGCCTTTAGATTTGTTGTTTTTGCAGCATTGAAATGAACATGCATGTTTATTTCTCATTCTCTTTTCTTCAGATAGTCAGACACTCATCAGTGATGTCAGACTTGTATAATCTGGCAGAGTAGTGAGAAGCATTAAAGCTCTCAGTGCTTTTGAAAAGTGACAAAAATATAAGATTACTCAATTTCCAGTTTACTGTCTCTGTGGACGTTTAGTTTTCTTCCTCATGTAGCTGGTCAACAGCTTTTTAATAGGACTAACAGAACCGATGACCTGGACTCCACTCGAGAGCATCTTTTGGATTGTGAACGTGAAAGCTGCAGCTTTCCTGAGGGGAAACAGTGATACAACCAGTCATCCAGCCTGTCTAATGGCATCATTTAACTCCTGACACTGTGGGTCTTCTCTGGTCCTTACAGTGCACATAGTCAAAATATGCTTTCCAAACTGTTCACAGAAAAAGCAGTCTCCATGGCAACGTTCATCAGCAATAGTTTGCACTCCAAGCACTCTGTTGTGGCGATCTGCGAGGGAATAAACAAAATTGCAAGATATACTTACAATGTATGACCCTGTGTTATTTTAAAGGCCCACACATGAAATGACAAAATGAGGGTGGAATGTATTGAGCTTTCAGCAAAATACTGGTGACAGTTATGTTAAAAACTTAGTTACATCTAGGTTCAAAACTGCAGGAATGTATTAATAAAGGAAAATATATCATATGATATATCTTCACACAGCCATCAGATATATACTGAAACATGCATGTACTCTGAACAGATGCCCCAGCTAACCAAAGACAACCCAACTGTTGAGTTTCAGAGGTTATATTTACAAAATAATAAAGTCTAACCCTATAATGTTTCATCCCTATGTGTCTATAAATCATAATGAGGAGCTCACCTGAAACCCTGAAGACACACAGTCTGTTTCCTCATCCTCCTCCTCTCCTTCTCCAACATGCTGCTGTGGTCAGTAAAGAATAAGTCCTTCATGGTAACATTTTTGTGGGATTTCCAGACTGAAATTTAGCTCACAGTCCACATCCACCAACAATATGACTTCTGAATGACAGATAACAGAAGCCAGGGTTTTCTCCTCGAGGGTATTGTTAACTAACAAACATTAAGAAGTTATTTTTTTGATTTTGTTTGCACATTTATGGTAGTTTTTATTCTATACAATTTATCTTTTACATTGTTTATTTTATATTTTATCCTACTATCTTCTATGCTACAAAATACGAGACCTGGGTAACTATATTTCGTTCTATCATGTACCATTAATCCAATGACAATAAAGCTGATTCTGATTGTTTACATTTATTTTTTATAGTGGAAAAATGTTTAAAATGATGGTGCTTCTTTGTAGTTAATTCATAGTCATAGCTGTTTCACATTTTTAAGTCAGGTAACTTCTCTCTCTTGGTTGATACCAACAGATCAAAGAATCTTCTCTCAGGTCCTAAACCGAATGACGAATGACAGTAGTCCTGGTACGGTAAAATAACTGCTCCCTTTGGTTTATACTTCTGTCATTCCGTTTACAAACGTGTACCCAATTTGGATCAAATTTAAGGGCAAATCAGGTAGAAGGACACAAATCCTACCCCCTCCCAGCCACTGACCTTAAATACCCCTCTGATCCAGATTTCTATCTTTCAGTCTGATCTCTAAACCGAATGTCAGGCTTTTGGGGTGAAATGAGGCTGGAATAAAGCAGAATGACAGAGATATTGAGGGGAATGAGATACCTCCTATCCCCTCCCAGCCAGGGCCCTAATAAACCTCTGATCCAGATTAATTAAACTTTTGTAAAATGAATGACAACCTCCACTCCTGCACTCTGAGTGTTAAAACCTAATGACAGTCATTTGGGGTAAAACAACGTTGGAATGAAGCAAAACGACAATTAAATTAGGGAGAAGGATTTGATCTAAATTGGGTACACGTTTGTAAACCGAATGACAGAAGTATAAACTGAAGGGAGCAGTTATTGTACAGTACATGAACGACTACTGTCATTCTTCATTCAGTGTTATTCGATTTAGGGAGTCCCGGTTCATGGCATTTTTTTTGTTTTTCACAGCATCTCTGTTAAACATAGTGTGGTTAATGTTGATTTTATACAGTAAACAGATCATGCCCCTATACCACAAAATAAAACCATAACCAGTGCTCTGAAACAATAGTCCTAAAATACAATACACACACCAGTAGGGTGCCCATCCGTCGGGCTTTAGGCTAACCCTAACCCTACCCCAAACCATACCCCAACCCAAACCCTAACTCTAACCGACTACTAACCCAACCCCTACCCCAACCCTAACCCTGAACCATAACCTTATCCCTAACCCTACCACTAACTCCTAACCCTACCTCTACCCATAACTCCTACCCCTAACTCCTACCCCACACCCTAACTCCGAACTCTACTCTTAACCCTAACCCTAAACCCTACCCCTAAACCTAACCCGAAGCCTACCCCTAACCCTAAATCTACCCCTAACTCCACCCCTAACTCCTAACCTGACCCCTACCCCTACCCCTAACCCCAAACCCTACCCCTAATCCCTACACCTAACCCTAACTCCTAACCCTACCCCTAAACCTAAGCCTACTTCTTACCCTACCCCTAATCCTACCCCAAACCCTACTAACCCTAACCCTAACCCTAAACCTACCCCTAACCCCAACCCCCTATCTCGAACCCTACTAACCCTAACTCCTAACCCTACCCCTACTAACCCTAACCCTACAAACCCTAACCCTAAACCCTAACCCTATCCCTAACCCTACTTACCCTAACCCTACTAACCCCAACCGTCTAACCCTAACCTTAAACCCTAACAATAACCCTAACCCTACCCCTAACCAGACTAATTCTAACCCTACTAACCCCAACCCTAACCCTACCCCTAACTCTACCCCAACCCCACTAACCCTAACCCTAACTAACCCTAACCCTAACCCTAACCCTAACCCTACTAACCATAACCCTAACCCTACTTACCCTAACCTTAATCCTAACCCTAACCGCCTTAAGGAAATGCACGCACAATCTGTTCTGGCCACAAGACTGACATGTAGGGTGGCCATCCATCCGGCTTTAGGCCGAACAATCCGGAATTTGAAAGTCCCTTCCGGCATCTGGTCTTTTGTCCAGAGTGGACAAAAGAACATGCATTCATTTCCAAAAGTAGCAAAGATGACCTACCTACATTCTGCACTCTTTGTGAGTGTGATGTAGATGTAGGTAACAAAGGAAAGGGGGACAGAGAAAGGTTCATAAAGACTGAATCACTGTTCCAGTGTTTTTGCTTTTTTTTTTTTTTCTTATTATCTGTTTTCATAAAACACATTATTTATGCTTATTATTAACTTGGACATGTACTTTTTGCATTCGTTTATTTGTTTATTTATTTTTTTATGTTAAATTAATTGGTTAATATATTAAGATCCTAAATGTTATGTGCTCTGTGCACTTTGATAAACAGGTTCAGGTCAGTTGTCAGTTTTGAATAAATACAAATACTGTGACCAAATACCTTTCACCTTCTCTGGGACAATTTTCCTCTTCTGTTACACACACATCAGAACATATCATAGATAAAATTGTCTTACAGGGAATAGAGTATCTCAGAATCACTCTATCATGATACTATTGTTATCATGGACAAAACTGTATTGTAGTGGGAAATACACTCCAGTCCTATGTGTTGCAATTATTCAGTCTTCACTAAATACATTAAAGTGTCTTCCTTTTTGGTGTTGTGGAAATGGCCACCCTACACACCAGCTAATCGGTAAATTAGCTAGCAGATTTTCATATTAATTTCACTTGATCAAACTATAAAAATATTGTACAATAACAATATACAGTCAGAAAATCTGATAAGACTTATCACGCCGTTTTCCACACTCTGGTTGGTTAAGTTTATTATTAATGGACTCAAATCATGAAGTTGACTTCTGCTTGTCATTGCTGTATTGTTAACCACCTACCATATGAGGAAGCTCCAATAAAACTAAAAGAAGGAGCCTTGCATAAATAAAGACAGAAACCATTAAAAAAAAAGAAAAAAGAAATTACTGGCTACATAACTATCAAAATAAAATTTTAAAAATTACTGAATTTTGATGAACTTCAACAGTGGTTCTAAACTCGTTTCTCGTCCGGACCCGCATTTTCCCTTGGTGATAAAGTCACCACAGAGATGTACTGAACTCAAATTAAATGGATTTATTTTTCAAAAATAGGTTCTTAAACACATGTTCGATGTCAATGTCATTATGAGCTTTTGAAAAATAAAACATGAATACATTTTCTCCACTGCATTCATACATGAATGCTAATATGTTGGTTTACAAAATAATTTGATACACAAAAACTGCCTTTGGTCTAAATGCCATTCCACTTTCGTATTTAACACACATATTTGTGCAATATCTTGTTCATAAATGGCAGCAAAAACTGTCATCTTTCAATTAAATATCAAATCCCAAAGGAGATGGAAATTAACTGAAAAAGCTATAATCTGCTCCAGAGCAGCTTTACTCTGAGTCAAATGTTTTCTGTACATGGTCCCTGACAAATAAGTAAAATGAAATAAAGTGTGACAACAGATAGCATTTAAAGCCCTTAGATCAAGCCTCTGGCCCACTTCTGTGTCACAAACCACCACTCGAGGAAGCTGGATCTATAACAACCCTGTATTATAAAACAACCCTGTTGCATTTACATGTGTGCTCACGATAAAGAAAAACAGTACTCATCGGATGAAAGTCCAGTTCTGATGGGCTTTACCAATACAGAGATAAGATCATGCAAATAAGTTAGTTTAATTTTTAGAATGGACAACCCTGTTCTTCCAAAATTATAATATGGCTGTTATTATACATATCGTTGCTGTACCATGGAAACCTCTTATGACCAATGCAGTTGTTTTTCAGGAAACTGGAAAAATTATGTATATTCTAAATGAATTAATGGAGTTAAGAAATGTAGTTACAAACTGTTTTCAACACTTTTCATTGGTTAAATATTTCTAAAACCGCCAGGCCAACGTGAAGGCTGACCAATAGAATCGTTTTATGACCAAAAAAAGACCAAAAATGGACTTATGAGGTTTACGGCCGGCAGCGACGATATGCAAATTAATGGCATTCCTCTGTTGTTCATCATTTCATCTCCACTATCAAACTGTTTATTGGTATTAATTCTATTACATTATCTTAGACATTCATGTAAACGGGTGACTGTCTTTCGTTGTCTCATGCATTATGATTAATTTGAGTTATTCTGATTCCTACTTCTCCCAGTGACTATTGCTTGAAAACTTTGCCCCTGCAAACAAAAGTCTTGAGTCCTGGGGCTGAAACTTCAGTGCTTCTTCAGTCCTGGACCCAGCATGCCACAGCTGCCTGGGTCTTGACAGTGTTTAGATGAGATGTGGCTCCACCCAGAGTTTCTTTCCTCTGTTTGGCAGATGCTGCAAAGGAAGAACAGAAACTCTTTCCCTGGACTGACTTGCGTGACGAACTCGATGAAGGCATTGGGCCCAAGTCTGGCTGAGGCTCTGACAGTCAGCGAATTCATCACTCCTTCAGATTCCACTCTGCCGCTGTCTTTGAGGACCAACTTTCAAGTGACTGTCAGGGCTGCAGTAGGAACCAGCGCTATCTCTGTGCATCTGCCTACAGACATCCGCCACGCGAGTCTTCTGAAGGGAGCACATGTAGGTTGACAATGGAGCAGAAATCTATTTTAATGCTCAGTGGAATGATGTAGTATAGTACAATGTAGGGTTGGAGCTGGAGTCTCTCAATCTACCACATCGTAAAATTCAGCTTTACTTTAGAAGTTCCACCCCTGGATGACATCTTGGCAGACCATTTCATGCCTGCTTCTGCATGTGTGGTAAAACTGCTAAATTAGATCCTTGTATTGAGTAAAAAACCTTCCTTACCTCAGAATTTTATATTCTATATTTTCCAGAATGTCTTGGGTAACTCTTCTGACCCCTAGGTCTCATAAAATGTATTTTGAGTTGAAAAAAAATCCATGGACATAAATGGCAAAGAGCTTTGAAGTTGACCTTTTGAAAATACATGGTTTTCATTCTTGCTTTTTCACTCTTAAACTGGTTCAACATTCCAACTGCTCCATGACCAGCCAAGTGAAACCGATTTCTCTGTAACGCTGAGGGGTCTCCACTATCCTCTTTTCCACGGACCAGACAAAATAACTGAGAAAATGAGCACAGTGGGACTGCAATGCAATCCATAACAGACTGAGAAATGAGGGAGAAATAGACAGTTAAATATTGGTGTGTCCCTACATATTTGGCCTTCATATTGTTCTGACATCAATCTGTATATTTTATCATTTTCATTTTTATGTACTGTATCTATTATCTGTGTAAATTTGTAAATGGGCTGTTTGGAGTAATTTAATATTTTAACATAGTTAAGGGTTTGGGTAGACCATAAAGGCCCAAACAGCCACTGGCGACTAAAACCATCTACTGATCTATGATGTTTAATACCTGTTGATCCACTAATCCTTTTAATACAACTTTAATTTGAGCTTTTATGAACATTTACATGATCAGTAAATTAAATATAGGAAAATACCTAATTTTCACTGGGAAAAAAAGCACAAAATACAGAGGAAGATATTATAATAAATGGTGATGAATCATTAAAGAAAGGTTAAATAGAGAGAAAAATTCATTGGCAACTGCCACAAAAGTAGCACTGGGTCTTTATTGGTTAGTGGCCATGAAATAAAGAAAGAGATTCTGAACCTCTTTAGTGAAAGAATTACCTCTCTTTCAGAGTAAATGTACGTATATGAGTTGGTATAGATGATATGATGCATATAGATATGTGAGGCTCACACACTTTGAGCTTTGATTATAAGACAGATTCAAATTCACCATGGCGTTGATTTTGCCTGAGTACTTATGTAATGTCAGAATCAATGTCACAACATTTATTTCTGCCTAAAGTTGCATTAATCTTTGGCCAAAATCTATAAAGTCTTTTCCATTGCATTTCAAAGACTCTCAATGGGGTTCAGGTCTGGACTCTGTGGTGGCCAATCCATGTGTGAAAATGAAGTCTTATGCTCTCTGAACCACTCTTTCACAATGATCAATCCTGGCGTTTTCATCTTGGAATATGTAATGTAATATATATCTTGGAATATCTGGACCAAAAGAGGTGGCACAATTACAAAAGGCAATTGTATGGAAAATACAGTATGGAAGCAAACCTAAACCAAATGTTAAGTCAATCTCTGTGTTTTACCCACACCTCATCCACACAGCCCTTGGTATTAGCAATAGATGATTAAAATGCTAACTGCATTTTAGAGAAAAACTGTATGTTTTGAACTTTGAAGCACTAAACACTACACCACTGCACTAACCAATCTGCATAATGTAACAGAAACAAAAGAAACTACCTTTGATTTTAAGGAAACAAAATAAAAAAATAAAAGATTCAGTTGAAGAAAATAAATGCCAGTAGATGACAACTTAGATGACAATTAAACAACCTGGATTCAGTGTTGTATAAAGTACTGGAAAGTCCCACTTGAGTAGAAGTACAGGTACCCTACCAAAAAATGACTTTGGTAGAAGTTCAAGTCACCAACTGAAATATTACTCAAGTTAAAGTCTTTAAGTATGTAGTATTTACTGTATTTAAGTATATCAAGTAATCTACAACTAAACATACTCAAGTAATGAAAGTAAAAGTGAATGTTTATAATAACCAAAGGCAGTCAGAATTTGGAATATTACTCTGCTGTTCACATCAACAGATGGTCGACAGGTTGAATGTGGACCTTCATTTGCACTTGTTCATTACGCGATTAGACCCAATGACAAATCTTCCTGACTTTGTTGCAGTCATCGGTAATCTCAGTGCTGAAAACACCAAATTTCCTTTAATTTATTTTTTGTAACGAGTAATGATACCGTGCATTTAAAAAGCATGGGAGTAGAAGTACTCAATTGAGTTAGGAAATGTAGTGAAGTAAAAGTGAAAGTAAACAGAATAAAAAAAAAGATACTCAGTGAAGTACAAATTCTCCCAAAACACACTTGAGTACAGTAGTGAAGTATTATTACTTTGTTACTGTACAACACTGGCTGGATATGAATGTACCAGGTAGATCTATTGAAAGACTGATATAATATTAGTAGCAAATGTTTTCATCTTTAATTACAGCATTATAAAGGAGAGATGGAATATTCTTCCTGAATGGTAGAGCCAGTCTGAATCACATGAATACTGATCTGACTACTGAGCAGATGTTCAGTGGACTGTGTTGTAAACTGACTTACTTGATAGGTTATAGTCCTATGACTGTCAAAAACTAAAACCACTGTCAGGAGATTTGTCCTGCAGTTTTGTAACTTTGTGGTCTATATGATCAACAAAGCCACGAGTGAAATATTGGATCATCTTGTGGCACTTTGGATTATTGTTGGTAATTTTATCATCTGATAACACATCTCACCTCATATGATGTTTCCTGTCAGTCATACTTGTGATGAACATGACACAAAAGCATTAACTTAATGTCATTATCATTGCAACTCATCACAAACTGAATGTATTTTATATGTATTTGGACTAGTGGGAATCTCTTGGATATGACTTTTGTATGAAAATGCACCTCAAAATATGATAATTGTAACCTTCTGTTACAATGTGTTCATATTTCACATCTCGCCGTACTGGTGTCCTTTTGTAGACTGCTTCAACTCATCAGTGTGATTCTGACTTAATGACCGTTATTAGGTCCTAAAGACTGTTAAGAATAGTTGGTGAACACAGTGTGGCATTTAGGAGCCAGACAGGATCATTTTTCCATCTGAGATAAAAAACATTTAAGCTGAAGACTTTCACTGCTGTAAATGTCTGTTGGTTTTAGAGCTGTTGGTTGGTCGCTAGACCTAAATGTATTGGGAATATTAAACCATAAAGGCCCAAACAGCCACTGGCAACCAAAATCGTCTACTGATCTAAAATGGTTAATACCTGTTGATCCACTAATCCTATCAATACATGTAAATAATTGGTGTAAATTACAGTTTGTCATCTTTTCATGGTCATCAGATATGATCCATTTGGACGTTCAGAGGCTCCGTAGTTACCGTGGAAACACCGTCATCTTCTACAACATTGATTCACTGTCAGTGAACCCATGGAACTGGATGACAGTGGATGGACACACTTGTTTTTATATTTCGTTATTGATATCTTTGCTGAAAAATGAATGAAGAAAAATGCTTTTTCTTCAGTTTTCTCTGTTTCTGATATAATAACCCTCAACTTTAATCTGAGCATCTACATGATCAGTAAATTAAATATAGGAAACTAACAGATTTATGCTGAAAAAAAAAGAAACAGGCAGGATAATATTACGATCAATGATGATAAATCACTTAAGAAAATAGCTCTGGGTCTTTATGGGTTAAACTTATTCATCGGAAGTCTGGAAAAAAGTGCTGATAATGTCACTTTGTATCTTATAAACTAGTAATTAGACAATTTTGTTCTTAGTACTTCACAAACTTCCTGTGCATTAATCCTAAAAATTGCAAACTGCTGCATAAAAGTCATGTCAAAATAATGGGGTACATTATTTAACAAATGTCACAAGTGTCTTATTAGATTAGTGTTCAGTTTACTGGCAAATTGACTGAATTTATTCGTAAACTGTGTCTCTTTTCTTTTTGCATAAAATCATTTCTCCCAATCTTGTGTGTCTGAGCTGAAGTTTCCTCGTAATCGAGAGACAGTGCACACAGAAACTTTGAATTGAGTATGTATGTGTATTTGTGAAACTGTGTGCATCTTCACAGAAGTCCAGACCTGTGCACTTACATAATCAGTTCAAAGCCTTCCACTCCCTCTCTCTATATTTGTGCCAAGCAAGGCATTTCAGGAGGAAATGGGCTCTGTGCATTGCCAAGTCTGCCTGCAGGAAGAAACTGAGGGAGAGAGAAGTTACTTGGCTTGGAAATGATGCTAAAATGAAGGAGTATTGATGTGTGGAGCTGCCAGTTATTGCTGGAAGTGGGAGGAAAATGCACCCTAGATTCTCTTGATTTACCAGCTGTGTAAGGATATTCAGTGGACCCACATTAAAGGTGGATGCTTCCAAGGCAGTGATGCGGGTGCAGTAGTTATATATACAAGTAGAGATGCAGTTTTTTATTGAATACAGACATCTAGAGCTCATGCAGGAGCAGTAGAGATGGTGAGGAGCTGCAAGTATCAGGGTTAAATGTAGTCCCATATTCTCTCTCTCTCTCGTACTGCAGGTAGAGTTTGCTAATTGTATGAAGTTAATGATGAGGTTAATGATTAAAGTCTTTTCATAACTCCAATCCAGCCAGGATGTAATTACTGTAATTAGTCAGATATGTGAATATATGCCAAAAAAAAGGAAAAAAAAAAAGAAACATTAACTGGTCTCCACCACTTCATGTTCAAACATTTATTTATTTTATGACTTAATCCTCCAGAGTCTATTCTAGCTGCCAGTCCCTGGATGGGTCACTATTTCATCACATAATCGCCTTTTTCAAAATGTTTTTATTCATTTTATTTTTTTTACTGTAGCACTTTGTATTATTTTTGAATGAAAAGTGATAATAATAATCATAATTATTATTATGATTATTATTACTATTATTATTATTATTATTATTATTATTATCACACAGCCATTTTGATCACCTGTAGACATAAAAAAAAAAACCAAACACACACTTAGGTTCAGGGAAATATAATGCCTTAGTAAATACTCTGTTGTGATGATGTTGTCACAAAAAAGAAGTAAGTGAAAACACAACTGCAGTCTCCTGTGTTTAAGACTGATTTTTTGATTGGTACAAATTGAACATAAAGTAGAAAGCCCCCAGTGATTGGAAACATCTAGAAAAACCCCTCACAATGACCCTTCAATCACACAGGGATTATTAACACAACAATCATTTTCCTTTCATGCATTTTATTATTGTGCAAATATTACAGTCAACACTGTGATATTTTGTAAGATGATGGTCCAAAGTTAATATTTTAAAGAAATCTGTGCACACAAATTGAATACCGTGACCTTCATCTTTGACTTTTCAAAATCTGACTTTTTGAGGCACTAGATCAAGAAACTACACATTAGAATGAATCAAATGAGGTTTAATAGAAATAAGATTTTGTCGACAGAGGAACTGTAATGTCACCAATTGGTTTCTGGAGTGAAAGGTTTTGAAACCAGTAGTTTGCGATTTTGGCTTTTTAGAGTGAGAAGTGACCATATTTGGACAAAAGGAGCCCAAAAGATCAAATGTGTGCCAATGCTGAAATGGCAAGGTAGTCAAGTGCTACATAACAGTCATTTCACTGACTTATTAGTGGAATCTCTTCACTACAACTGCTGTCAAGCTGTCTGAAAAAAAAATATATATATATATATATACAGATCTGCCACTCAAAGCCCTGCATGTCAAACATTAAAACCGTTTATTTGACTTTAGATCTAATTAATGGAGGAAAATCTTAAAGATGGACCAGGTCCCTTATTAAAGGATCCAATGTTTGATGTATGTTTTAGAGATAAATTCAATGTAAGTCTATGGGAGTCAGACTTTTTGGAGATGTCCTCAGTGGCCATCAGTGGTATTACAACTTTAAAATACTTGTGCATTAGATTCATGTAAGCACTGAGGTCCTTTCTCCTTGTTGTTTGCGTTTAATAGCCAAAATTGAATCACTAGTAGCCACTTTCCTCAAGAAATCACACACAAAAAGAATGATTTTTCCAAAAATTGTGGATGTTAGACCTCCTTGAAGAAGATAATGTAATTACAAAAGATATTAAATGCTGCATTAATTAATCTAATTAAAAATGGAAGAGTAGATACTTATTGAATCTGTTTTTGACTTACCTGACTCACCTGTGTAACTAAAAATGTCAAACCAGTATCATGCAGCATTCAGGACTCCCTTGAAGACGTATCCGAAATGGAAGTTCCAGCCATAATAAGGGGTAAATAAATGTAAATTCAATAATTATGGAGGAGTTATAAGTAACAGTATCCTTAAAAAAACTACTCCACAGGTAACTTATGATCCACTCATAATATGCTACAGTATTTTTTTCTTTTCCTCTTGTTTTTTGGATTCAGGATGTTTTTGGGTGTCATTCAGGCTTTGAGTGCAGCCCCCAGTCAAAATCAGTACTGAGAAGGGTCTATGTGGTGTTCTTGGTTCTCTGTCTTATGTTTTATTAACTAGGAAAAAGGGCTGTTTAATGTTTTTCATATTACGCCTTTTAATGCATCCTGGTCAAAATACAAGCAAATGAAAAATTTTTAAAAAAGTATTGAAAAAACATGGAAGTTCGTTGGTGAGGATGGGTGTCTTGGGAGCCTGAGGCGAGACTTCCATGGCAACTTGTCATGTGCTAACTATTTCCACCATCACATCAGCTTTCAAGGACCCGCCAAGAAGAACCTTCAAAACAGTTCTTTTTGTTCCAGGGGATTTCTTGTGATGCTGCAGTGTTTGAAGTGGGTACAGACAAACCAAATGGGAATCTTGACTGGCAACCTGTTTATTCTCCCACACTTTTACTGATGTACTTGTAGACAACAGAAATATGGGGGTCTTTCTGCTTTTAGCTGTTGCATAATCCAACATCTTTTCAGAAACATAGCATGTTCAGAAATCCAATTCAATCATCAAACATCTTTCAGACACCTCTTTTGTAGATATTTTATTTTTTCCTAAAACGTCTCACAAATAAAAAGTAGATTGGGGGTATTCACGACATGCATTCATCCTGAAGTTTTAGGTGCATAATGTCTAAGTTCAGTACATAGTGACAACCACTTCTGGCCTCTAATTGCAGTATAAAAATAGTGAGTCACACTGGGTCACGGCATTGGATCATGTTTTACTTTCAATTTAGACCCAGTGGT
Source organism: Apogon talboti (assembly GCA_037367365.1). Classification (NCBI taxonomy): domain Eukaryota; kingdom Metazoa; phylum Chordata; class Actinopteri; order Kurtiformes; family Apogonidae; genus Apogon; species Apogon talboti. The sequence goes on from JAPQRQ010000002.1 coordinate 29,658,809, forward strand.
CTACAAGGTCAATGGTTAACAAGAAGGGTGTAATGTTATTTACAGTCACATTACTCATCCTGTATAAATGGCTCTGTCAACCTTAATATGAGGACAAACAACTCATTTGGTTTCTTTTATGGAACAAATAGAGAACAGAATCAACTGAGATAAAGCAAAAAGTAGATACAGTTAAATATGTTTATTGACATTAGCTGTTTTTATTCAAGTTAGCCTATTATTAAATTGTCTCAACAACTGCATTGTCTTGACAAACCTATTGTCCAATGTCAAGACCAGCTCGGGGAGCCTTGACAAAACTTGCGAACTAAGGGTGTATGCCAGCCAGCAAGGAGAATTTATTAAGTAAAAGGAGATAATGAGGTAAGATACGGAGGAACTAGCGCAAAGTCCAATCCGTCAGAAAGCCCCGGGGACCACCACTTCTGTCCTTTTATATCCTTCTCTGTTGTGTCTATGTCTCCACAGCAACCGTCTTTGTTGTCGTCACATCATCGCAGCAACTGCCAACTGCCACTGTTGTGCTCAGGATGTTGGAGCCACGCCCCCAGCCGGGTTGTCCGGGAGAAACCAAACAGCTAAACCCTGGCACTGGGGCGTCACACCAACTTAATTTGGTGATGTATGAAAGTCTCAGTCGGTACATTCTCATTGACATGTTTAATGTACATTTTGAAATTTCAGGGAAACAAGAAAATTCTAAAAAACTCCCCAAATATTTACTTTTATAACACTTTTTCACATAAATTTTCATGTAAGCAAATATTTAACTTACGTGACCGACCTGCTTTTTGTGTGTGCGTAATGTGTAATGAGTGTGTGTGTGAGTGGATGGAGAATGGTGGGTTCGGAGGCAGGTGGGGGTTCAATGGGGTGAAGCCAGTCTAAATCAACATTATGAATGGTTCAA
>JAPQRQ010000002.1:29692679-29703006 GCA_037367365.1 Apogon talboti
ATCCTATCAATACATGTAAATAATTGGTGTAAAATACAGTTTGTCATCTTTTCACGGTCATCAGATATGACCCATTTAGACGTTCAGAGGCTCTGTAGTGAACGCGGAAACACCGTCATCTTCAACAACACTGATTCACCAGTAAAACCCATGGAGTTGGATCAATGACAGTGGATGGACATACTTATTTTTTGCATTCAGTAATTGATATCATTGCTGAAAAGGTAACTTTTTCTTCACTTTGTTCTTTTTCTGATATAATAAGCCTAAACTTTAATCTGAGCTTTTATGAACATCTACATGATCAGCAATTTAAATAACTTAAAATACCTGATTCTCACTGGATAAAAATGGAAAAAACAAAGAATAATATTTTGACAAATGGTGATAAATTGCTGAAGAAATGGTAAATAAGGAGAACATTTCATTTAGGAACAGACACAAAAGTAGCACTGGGTCTTTATGGGTTAAGAACTGCTGTGAGATGTCTGCAGGACAGTGTTAGACTCTTCCAGAAATGCTATCTTTGGTATGCAACAAACAGTAGAAAAGCACCATTCTTACATATTTGCGAGGACACATGTGCATCACATACTTAGTAGTTCAAACCAATATAGGTTAAACTCCTGCTTCACTCCCTCTCCACACCTACAATCTGCTCTCTATCCCCACTGTTCAGCTTTTCCCCCTTTCCTATTCATCTCTGCAGTAAAGCCTGGAAAATAGAGCTGTATTTAAAATATATGCCCAGATTTATGAGGTCAGGCCCCAGCTAAAGTAGCCTCTTTTTATACCTTCCATTGTGCCCAGACTTAGTCTTTTTCTGTTCACAGCACCCAATAACATCGACTGCATTGTCCTCAATGACTTGCTTAGAGTTCCATGGGAAAGTCAGGAGTTGACATTTTCTCCTCACTTAGAATTTATGGAATGAGGTGGATGAACTCTATGACTTATAGTACCACATTTTGTATTTTCAGACAAGTTATTTATCAGTTCAATTGTGGATCTGAAAAAAAAAGACTTAACCCATAAAGACCCAAACATCCACTGGCAACCAAAGTCATTTACTGACATAAAAAGTTAAAGAACTGTTGATCCACTAATCCTATCAATACATGTAAATAATTGGTGTAAAATACAGTTTGTCATTTTTTAATGGTCCTCAGATATGACTCATTTTGATGTTCAAAGGCTCCGTAGTTACCATGGAAACACCGTCATCTTCTACAACATTGACTCACCAGTAAAACCCATGGAGTTGGATCAGTTACAGTGGATGAACACACTGGGTTTATGTTCAGTTAATGAACTTTTTCCTCAATTTTCTCTGTTTTTGATATACTAATCCTCAACTTTAATTGAGCTTTTATGGACATCAGTCATGATCAGTGAATTAAATGTAGGAAAATACATGATTTTCACTCAAGAATGCAAAATACTGAGCATAATATTAGAATAAATGGTGATAAATCACTTAAGAAAAGTTAAAAATAGAGGGGGAAAAAGCATTTGGGAACTGCAACAAAAGCACCACTGGGGTTAAATCTACATTCTAGGCGATTTGATTTAGTGTACAACACAGCACAACATGCTCTATGCTTAATATATCCCCATTAAATGTGCAATAACTGACCACTTGGAGGCAGCATCAATGAAAAAGATTGGAAGTTGAGATTTATTAAAAAGTTGACTTCCTGTAAAAATGTATGTGGAAAATTCAAAGAGAAAGCACATCACACATACTGTAAGCAAACAACCGAAAATGCTGAAGTAAGCAAGTACTACCGTTGTTTCAAGGTGCCAGAGAACTTCACGTAAGTTATAATGAGGCATGTAGGGATTCAAAAGAACGCCTTAGAGCATCAGGTTTATGGTTATTTTTGTTTCCTGGCTTACTGCCTGATGCTAAGCTATTGTGCACAGTTTGAGAGGGGAAAAAACCCTCCAGAGCATGCACAGAAATGAATGCATCGCAAGCTGTTTACTCAGCTTCAGCCACTGAACTGTAATGATATTTGGAAGTCCCACTATGCATCCACAAAGCAGAACCATTACATATGGATACAAATCAAATTTAACATCAGTGTTCGTAAAAAGATAAACTGATTTTAGCTCAATAAAAGCAAAAATAAATAAAGCAAGGAAAAACACTGGCCTCAATGAGTGCCCTATAAAAGGTTACCTTTATGTTCAATGTGTTAAGTTGACTGTAGGCTGTTAGAAATGCTTGTTGCTAAGCTTGATAACACCTAAGTACAAACACAAAATGATGAAAATTTGTGAATGCAAATAAATGCTCTTGTAGACTATGTTTCCACCTGTAATGAAGACACTCAAAATGATGATATCATTAGTGATGTCATAAACCAGATTATTAAAGGAGCGATTCCCCCAAAGTGACAGGGTGGACAGTAATTTCAAGGACATGAGTAGAATGTTAAATATGATTATGATTATGAAAATGAAATATAAATTATCAAAATGGCTTGTTTCTTTTTTAAACTTGTTGAGTATAAGGACAACATCTAAAAAGCATTTCATGTTTATTCATTTAAACACTTATCAATCTCACTAAAATTAGAAGGGCAGTGTGAGGGACAAGCACAAATAATGTACATTCCCTCAAAGAAAATTCTCTAAAATAATAAAATCACATTTCAAGAGTTTTAAAATTGTGTGTAATTATGTGTAACTATTTTCCCATTCATAGTAAAACCTCAGAATTTCATTATTTTGCAATGTGTTCATGGTGACAGTTAGATTCTGCTGGGGGACGCCAAAGGCACATTAGTCATATTGACCCTATGAATCGTTATATAATCAAAGCATTCTAATAGGTTGCGATCATTGTGTGCATATGTGTTCATTAGTGATGTGTGAGTCCTGTACAAATTATTTAAGACTCATGAGTCATTTTAATGACTTGTGAGTCATGATTCCATGTCTCCTTTAACTCCTTCACTGACTTCTCCAAGCTACCTCTAGTTATTGAACTGTAAAGAAGTGACCAGATGATGTCACTAGTGTGTGTAGTATAAGTGCAGTTGTACAAATATATCAAGTTAATCGCTGTATTAGCTCTGTGTGAAAAGCAACAGTTCTGGTTTCTTATTTTAACTCTTGTTTCAGGTCTGTTCTGGCAGCCTCTGAGTGATGGCGTAGAAAGAAATTTTTCACTATTCATGTTATGTTTGTCTTGCAAAGGTAATTAGTACTTTTAATGGTATGAATCAGTGGGGAATGGGAGTGGGCGGAGCTTGTGCATGCATATGGATTTCCACACACTCTGGGTGACTGACTCACTGACTCTGGTGAGTGACTCATATAAACTCGAGTCAGAAAAAGGAATTGAGTTTCCCATCTCTAGTGTTCAATCAACTTTATTATTACAATATTTTTTGCAGTAGTAATAGTTCACAGTAAAGAAACTGAGATCAGATGAGGTTTCTTCATTTTGAAAGTTTAGTAAGTTGTTTTGTTATGTTTTATATCATCTAAATATGTTGCAGCTGACAGATATAAAATAATAGAAAATTGGTACATGTAGGTTTCCGGGCAAGTTGCACCACCATCACTTATTATGTTTTTGCCCTGCAAATGCAAGCCCATAATAATCGTGCATCAGTGACTGGGACTTGGCCTAGAAAGCCAACAGACTGGTGTGGAGGCAGCATCATTTTTCAGAGCAGTACATTTTTCATTCTTTTTTTCCTGATTGGTGTTTGTTGTGTGTACTTGCTGCTCCTCTGTCTCTTTCTGTTTCAATGATTTGGGTGTGTTGAGTCATCCCCAAAATGTCTCCAGTGGTTTAGCTCTCTGTTGATTCACTGCGTTAGTGTTGTTCCCCTCGAGTGTTAATCTGCATGTGTATGTGTGTCTATGTAGCTTTGGAAACCAATTTAAAGTGTTAGTGATGACGACGATGATGATGACAGAAGGTCCCCCCTCCTCCAGCAGCTGTTCTTATGCGTACACACAAATACACACACACACACACACACACACACACACATACACACAAGCTCTCGTATAAACATTCACTGTTGAATGAACGTAGTAACGCCTTAGAAAGGTCACAGAGATGGCAACAAGAAATGTACCAAGAAAGAAGTTATTTAACAGCTTCAAACATAGCTTTTTAGCATTTACCAACGTTACTAACATTTCTATGACTAGTTAGAATTCTTTATCTATTGCAGATTTTTCTACCAGTGTCCTCGGCACCGTTCCCCCTGTTTGAATATGTAAAATGTTGGAAAAAATAAAAAATGTGCCATTTATGACGAATGTCTATGTAACTCAAAAGTAATACAGGAGTCATGTAACGCATTACAGTTCTGAGACAGTAATAATGTAAGGTAAGGAGTTACTTTTGAATAACAGTAACAAGTAATCTGCAATGTATTACAGTTTGGAAGTAATTTACACAACAGTGGATGCACAAGCTTTAATCTGTCATGAAGCTGAGCAGCAACAACATGTTATAAGCTTAAACCACCTTAAGTGTTGGTTCAGGTTGTGTTGCCAGAGCACACAGTAGAACCTCACAGTCTGAGTGCACTATTCTACGAGTAATGTACTTTACGAGCTGCAGCTTGTGAGTATTCTTGTCTTGAAATATGAGTGGAAATCCACACTATGAGTGAGCTTCATGCTAGCCGCCGCTAGTCAGCTCTGAGCTCACACATGCTCCCACCAACAGGAGCAGCCTGCACTCAGTTCATCTCGCTGAAGCAACATCGTGAGAAATTCTTCTACCTGAAGTTTTAATGGAAGGAGATTCTCCTTCCAAACAATAATCCTCCGCCTCTCCGCTCCATCATCTTCCTTTCAAACTAGTAAAGCCTTTAAGTATTCCTTATGTTACAATGAGTTCATTTCATATCCCATTAATGATGCCATGAGCAGATAAGAATGGGCTATAGACCTTTTTTTCCATATCAGCCACATTGGCCAGGTTAAGCAAAAAAAAACACACATCTGTAAGTGTTCATCAATTGCCATAATGGTAATTATCATTAAAATAGCTACATCTACTTAAGGTGGATCAGTTTTGGGCCTCAGAATCGTTCCTGCTGGTTTAGTGAATGGCCTCCCGGGGCTAAAGAGCCATAGTTAATGTTGTCAGTAACACTTGGGCTTTTCCTGCTTTGTCGACTGTGAAAAAGGTCTATTGTTTCAGTCTTAATACTCACCTTTTTGCTGAAATGAACAGTTAAAATATGCAACCTCTACTAATATTCACTTATGCTTATCTCCATGAACCAATGCCTAATGTTCACGTAATAGCAATGAATGAAGCCAAGTATAAAGTCACATTTTCTTTTGCCAGTTTTCTAACTTTCCACTCCTGCCTAGTCTGCTCGAGTGTATCACTGAACCAGCTGCCAGGGATCGAGATAGAAACATTTCATTCTCAAAGTTGGCTTATACCCAGGTGACACAATGGCTCAACAGGAATCCCACTGCGAATTTCTTGTGTGTCTGTATGACACATCTTCAGGCTATACCATGCTTTAACTCCATTCCCCACAGGAACTGTAGAAAATTTATAAAGACATAAAAGTCAAATGTTTCTACACTTTGTTCAAAGTTTTTTTTTTCTTTCACAATCTTCAATAGTATCAGAAAATTGAAACAGAAAAACTGAAAGCATCCAGTCCCAATCCCCAAGTATCCATCTGGTTTCTGAAGATGCACTCAATGTGAAACTGTACTGGGCCATCTATAACTTCTGAACTGCACTGGTTATGATGCAACCCTTGTCAAAAGGATAAATAAAATATAATAGTAGCCCAAATTCAATTCAGACTTCATATATCTGTTAGGAGCCTAATTTTTGTAAGAAAATATTGGTGAATCATGCATCCAATATGTACATGTTTAAAGGCTAAACATCTGCTGGTGCCCAAAAGCATAGAAAAACTTTTGAACCATTAATCCTGTCAATCCATTGAAATAATTCAGGTAAAAGGCAGTTTCACAGCTTTTTATAATCATCAGATTTGAGCCATTTGGATGGTCAGAGGTTCCATAATGAATGTGAAAACACCATCATCTTCTCCAATATTGATTCACAAGTAAAACTAATGTAGTTTGACAAATGACAGAAGTAGTACATTATATTGTATTATGCTGAAAAGGCCAGTATTTCTACATTGCCAGGGAAATACCAGATTTTCACTGAAAAATGCAAAATACAGAGGATAATATTATAATAAATGGTGATAAATCAGTGATGAAAGGTGGAATGTAGAGAAAAATTCATGTAAAGGTCACCACAAAAATTGTCCCAGGTCTTTAAGAGGTAGAATGTCACTGGTAAGAATAACATGAGAATAGCTAAAAGCTAGACAGATTAAAAGTGTCCATGAGTGATAGATAAATAAATAAATAAATAGATAAGTGATTAATTAGATATGGGTCAGACCTCCAGACTACCTCAGGCATTTGAAAGTCTAATACAAAGTTGGACAGGGCATGTTCTGTTTTAAATGATCCATGATGTTTGACGTAAGCACTGGATCATCACGTTCCCCGAGTCTGTGATGAGTGGAGAAACAAACCGGCACTAGAAGTGATTATCTGCTTAAATTAACCTCAGCGGTGATTCTAAAATAACATGGTTCATGGACACTGGTTACATCCGCAGACCCGACGGGCCAGGTCATAAAAATTAATATACTAATTAATAGCGGATGGGTTGCGGGTGGGTGATATAATGAGGTACAGCATTAATGAGGGAAATATTACCTAGCGCTGTCCTGTAAAAGCCTTTTCTTTTCAATAAAGGATGATAAAAAGGTTTAAAGGGGCAGTATGTGGTATTTGTAAATATTCAAACATGACCTGAAATTATCATTAGAGTGTTCAGAATAAATAGTCCTGCGGTTATGCCAAAAATGCTAAAGTAGTAATATGAATGGAATTTATTTACATCAAAGGATTCATGGATTTACGTGACCACATGAGGTAGTGAGTCATGGAGTCAGCGACTCAGTCTGTGGATACATAGCATTGATTTGTTGGTGGTTTTGCTAGTCCTAAGTCTATTCTTGTATGTGACTTTCCCTTGCTGTTGATAGTTTGAAATGCTAATACTACATACAACTCCTTTAAAAGCATCATTCGAATGTTTTATTAAGTGCTTTGTAGCAGGAGGCATCAGTTCGGTGTTTTATTAAAATGTAATCATAACAGTTAAAAGTCATTTAGAGACAACAATATGGAATATATGTACTTAAAGAATGTCAGACACAACATATATTCTGCTGGTAAAAACAATCTTTCACCACATGTTCTCAGTCTGGGAATCAGACCTTTTAGCCTAGTTGAAAATCTGATCTGTAAAAAGAAATTCTGTCCAATATCTGACCTGCAATTCACCATCTGAGCTGCCAATCTTTTCTGACCATCCTTGAATGGCATCTGATCCCTTGGTCTGAAAAGTTAACTGATGCAGGAGCTCTGCACCACTGTCAGGAAAGATGTCAAACAGAGAAACATGTCCATCGTTCTGCTTCAGTCTGGTCAAAGCACTAAATCTGGATCCAGTGGTCTGAACATCCATTCTTCCACCATTGTGCAAGGCTTTGGTACAATTGTAAGTGTCGCTGATCGGCTGAGAATGGGTCAACTTAACTAACTCAGGTAGGGGAAACCATATTTTGATCCCAATCAGATGCTACTGTCGATGTGTCTAGGAAGAGAATGATCATGGCAGTTACTGATGCTAATGGAGACCATACTAATTACGGCACTAGCCCAGAGGTCTGTCTTGTTTCTTGTGTCATTAGTGCAATAAAATGTGTTAATGAGACCTCCTTTTCTGCCTTTGTGTCTATAAACTATTGCAATAACACAATGCATGCTCCTTTTATGGTTTTCAAGGTTCTGTCCAATGGCTATCCAAAAAAAAAAAATTGCAGTTCAGTAGTTTATAATGCCTGAAGTTATGGCCTTTATATTCTGAACAGACCTTCTCACTCAGGTTATGTCCATATTGCAGACCAGATCACAGAAATAGATACAGACTATCACTAAAAACATACATGCAAGAGCTTACACTGATGGTTAAGTGATGAAAGACAATGTAAATGTCAGTTTGATGATGTTGTGGTGGAAGATGAGTCCTGAGTGGAGTCTTTTCTGGTGTCAACACCACAGGTGCTACATCTGTCAAAATGGAGGAACCCTGAAACACAAAGAGGGAGAGGAAGCAGAGTAAGTGTAATTGGGTGTGGGTCTCTAAATCTGAGATAATAATTCATGTGGGTGGATGATTTATGCATGGATGTGGATTCAGGCAGCGTCAGAGCAGATGCAGCGCATCACTAATGGACACTGACATGTGGCTAAGAAAAAGATTTCCTGACATTTCAACACAACATACCTAATATTGAAGGTGGGCAGATAATTTCCACTTTTATCCTCTAGAAATGCAATTAATTCAGATTTTAAAGACATCCTAAACACTAACACATTTTTTGAGTTGTAAACTGAAGTATATTACTCCACTGTGATACAATACATGAGTGCTGGGGTTAATGTGAATATGTACTGGAGAATTCATAAAACTCTGCTGTGCCTCTTCCTGTCTATAAACCATGATAAGTCTTCCCACTCTGATGCCAATCTAAAGTCAACAATTATGGATTCTTTTACATTGTGAACTTTCTATCAAAAAAAAAGAAAATATCAGAGGTTTCTGGATCACATTTTCACCTGTAGAAATCTTCCACACCTCACTCATACTTATGCTGGGGCATAAAAATGGGGGCTCGTCCAGGATTTAACCCCAGAACCTCTAATTTGGTTCCACATATGCATCTCTGTCTTACAGTTATCCTGCTTTTCTGCTATTTGACACAGTCCTCACTCCCTCTCAGCCTCTTTTTATCTTTGTAGCATTCAAGTGAAGTTAGACACAAAGTCAGTGTTAACGTACACTTTATTTCCAATCCAACAGTCGCCAGTTATATTTATATGTTAGTAAGTGTGCTGCTGTTTGGCTGTTAGCTTATGGTACCAAAAAAGTGATCATACTATGTGTGAAGTATGTGTGAAATAAAAGTGTGAAGATTATTTCAGCTACTTGTCAGGCGTGCTTCCATGCAATCACACACACATCCATCCACACATTCATTTACTCCTGGTCAGGGTTGTGGGGCTTCTGGGGCCTATCCTGGCTATCATCGGGTACACCGTGGGCGTGACACCAGTTCATTGCAGGGCCGGCTCACACAGACAAACAACTATTCACTCACACTTTCAGGGAGCTGGGATACCTGAGAGAACCCATGTAGACATGGGGAGAGCAAACTCCATCCAGTGCAGGGACCAAACCCAGGACCTTTTAGCTGTAAGTGCTAACCACTGTATCACTGTGCCAAGACAACACATACACAACAGCTCTTTTCCATTTTATATGTGATTCTTGCATTTTCTCTGCAGTCCAAGTCAATGTTGCTACCCACAGCATATCATCTAAGTCATAATTAAACTGCTCAGACATCTTACTACTCATTACAAGTAGAATATTTAAGTGGTGTGGGTACTGCACGTACTTTAATACAAACACATACCAAACGTCTTCCTGGATATCAAACACTGCTCAATGTGTGTGTTTCACATCCTATAGTAGATTCAGTGTTTAGGACACAGGTGGTTCAGCCAAAGAAAATTTCAGAAAAGTTTGGATTTGAAACAAGACAACCTTGCCATCAAACAGGAGAGGAACAGTAGTTTTTGCAATTGTACTTCGAATGGAAAGCAACGGAAAACATTAAAAGTGCCTTTCAGGTTGTTGTAAAGATAGTAGAAGTATGGTCTCTCTCCTCACTTGAAGTCTTCATTTTGCACGGTTATTCCTGGTAAATGCATGTCTTTGGCCTAAAATGCACAAGTGTGATGTATTCAGAGTTCTTCATTAATTTATGTAGCTCGGAAACATAGTAACCAGGTTATTTGAGTACAGGAAACATGATTCTCTGTCTTAACCTATAAAGACCCAGTGGTACTTTTGTGGCAGTTCCCAAATTATTTTTTCTCTCTATTTAACCTTTCTTATGTGATTTGTCATCATTTATCATAATATTATTCTCTCCATGTGGCATTTTCTTCAGTGAAAATCTGGTATTTTCCTATATTTATTTTACTGATCATGCTCATCATGCTGAGAATACATTTAAGGGTTATTACACCATAAACAGAGAAAACTTGAGAAAAAGTGACTTTTTCAGTAAAATATATCAATAACTGAACATAAACCAAGTGTGTCCATCCACTGTCATTGATCCAACTCCATGGGTTTTACTGGTGAATC
>JAPQRQ010000002.1:29725507-29739237 GCA_037367365.1 Apogon talboti
TTAGATTTCTATAGCGCTTTTCAAGGCACCCAAAGCACTTTACATTATTGATCCATTATTCATTCGCTCTCACAGTCTCACTCTAGTGGTAAACTACATTTGTAGCCACAGCTGCCCTTGGGCTCCATCCTACCCTCACTCGTGAACAAGATTCCGAGATACTTAAACTCCACCGCCTAGGGCAGGGCTCCCCCGACAGGGCTCCCCCAACAGCTGCCTCAACAATGGCAGAGCGAAACAAAGCCCATTTGGACTCAATGTTCTCCTCCACCCTCGGGATGCAGTTGAAGCTCTGCCGGAGGTGTGCGTTGAAAATAAAGCTGACAGGTTCTTCTGCCAGGCGTTCCCAGCAGATCCACACTGCTCATTTGGGCCTACCAGGTCTGCGTGGCAGCTTCCCCTGCCACCTGATCAACTCACCACCAGGTAGTGGTCGGTTGACAGCTCCGCACCTCTCTTTACCCGAGTGTCCAAAACATACGGGCCTGATGATACGACTATCATACGACTCGACCATTGAACTGCGACATAGGATGTCCTGGTGCCAAGTGCACCAATGGGCATTCATATGTTCGAATATGGTGTTAGTTATGGACAAACTGTGACTCGCACAGAAGTCCAATAATTGAACACCACTCGGGTTCAGATCGGGCAACCCGTTCCTCCCCACCACGCCCCTCCACGTCACACTGTCGTTGCCCACGTGAGCGTTTAACTCCCCAAGTAGGACAATGGAGTCCCCCTTCCGGGCACTTTCCAGCACCCGTCTCAAGCACTCCAAAAAGGGCGGGCAATCTGAACTGCTGTTCGGAACGCAACCCTTTCGTCCACTGGGGTGAATCCCAACATACAGGCAGAGAGCCTGGGGGCTATCAAAAAACCCACCCCTGCCCTCCGCCTCTCCCCCGGGACAATTCTAGCAAAGGCAAGAGTCCAACCCCTCTCAAGGACTAGGGTTCCAGGGCCAACGCTTTGTGTCCAGATGAGGCTGACTATATTTAGCTGGTAATGCTCAGCCTCCTCCACAACCTCCCGCTCCTTCCTCGCCAGAGAGGTGATGTTCCATGTTCCGATAACCAGTTTCCGTAACCCGAGGATTGGACCGCCAAGGCCCCTGCCTTGGTCTGCTGTCCGATCCACACGGCACCGGACCCTTCTGCTTCTGAAGCAGAACTAGTAAAATTGGGTTAAAAACTGTCCAATACGTGATCAAGGGATTAGGGCTAAACATCAAGGAGGATAATTGGAATAACAGCCTTCAATTTGCTAAAAGTATATGTATCTATGTGTGTATATGTGGAATGTGTATGTGTGTGTATGTAGGGGTGTATGCAGGTATGTGTGTGTATGTGTGTGTGTATGTATGTATATAATATCAAAGAAAAATGGCAGATATACATAATCCTCCTGTTCCAGAGTAATGGGAAGAGAGTGGGATGAGGTCATTACCCATCATGCCTAACGCCTTCAGTAGAAATAAAATTGTAGGAAAAATAGGGTTAAAACTGTCCATCACATTGTCATAAGATTAGGACTAAACATCAAGGAGGATAATTGGAATAACAGGCTTCAATTTGTTAAAGGGTGTAAGGATTGGACTGTGTTTCAATGGAAAAAGGTCATGTGGTCTGATGAGTCCAGAATGACCCTGTTCCAGAGCAATGAGTTCATCAGGGTGAGAGGACAGGCAGAAGAAGTCATTACCCATCATGCCTAGTGCTTACAGTACAAGCCTGTGGGGGCAGTGTTATGGTCTGGGGTTGGTTCAGTTGGTCAGGCCTCTAGGTTCAGCTGAACCTGAATATACCAGATGACCAGGTCTGAATACCAGTGGATGTTTTTCACTGATGTTCAGACATATTTGAAAATGAAAACAGTAGGATTCATCCAGATCAAACAGTGAAAGAGTGGTTCAGGATGTATGAGACACCATATTCACACATGGATTGTCCACCACAGTCCAGACCTGAACCCCACTGAGAATCTTGAGAATGTGATGGAAAAGACTTTACAAAGTGCTCTGACACTGCTATCAAATAACTCTGAAAGAAAATTAATGTTGTGACATTGCAAGAACTTATTGAGATGTTGCAATGGTGAACATGTACAGTCACATACCCACACAGTTTCTCCTAATAGAAACAATCATTTATTAGCTGTCTGTTTATGTGACTTTATGCTGTTTTTACGTAGAAATACCAGTGGAATTGTTGCACATTAATGGGATTTTTCATATTATTGTTCATGTTGTTGTTATTACAGCAATGTTAGCAACCTATGAGCTTGTTAGAATGTGTCAAACCATAGCCGCACAGTATTTCTGGCTGCAAGCAATCATTTATAGAAAAATATATCACACTATCTTAGTTTTATGTACTTATGTGTGTAGATGTTCATCTCCACCGCAGCACACAACTGTTATGGCACAGATTTCTGCAACTGTACATATGAAAAAAAAAACAAACAAACAAACAAGTGAACTCTTGTCCAGACTTCAGTAGTAGGTGGTGGTAATACATAAGATGTGACTAGCAGCACTTATAGAGCAAGCAGAGAGCAGAACTCTCCAACGTTCTACTGAACCTTTAGTGAAAACTAGGCAATAAATTGCCTTTAGTGAATTCAGAATAAGCATAAAGTAACAAGTTACAGAGTTCTGTCCAATTCAACCTGTTACAGCGTCGTTTAGTTTCCTATTTAATGTAATGTTTTTTTAGTGTAAAACAAGCTTAAAGGTTTGAGCTCATCTTTGGAAAATGGATGTCCAGTTTTGTCATTTCTGAATCTTATAGAACATATTGGCAGATATTGGCAGCTGTAATTCTCCTGGATATGAGGCTAATACTGATCTTCAAACGTCTGCATCTTATTACCTTAAAAACCAGCTCATACCTGCAGGTAACAGCAGCAGTCTTAAACCTTCAATACCCTACTAATCCGCTGTTTAATTACTTTCACAGCACATACAGTGTGTTGGTAAAACCCATATGCTCAGACACATGTAGCTTTCCTGAACGAGGAAGGACAAGAAGCTTTTTTTTAGCTTGAAATTGCTGCAAAAGTCAAGGACAAGGTGGTAACGAAGTATTAAATGTTAAGATGTGTTTGAATCATGGATACACAGGTTTGAATAATGATGATAACATCTGGTCAAAGTGAATCGGTCAGTTCTATAAAATGCAGCTTTTCTAGACTGGTCAAAACTACCAAGGATAAAGATTTTTTCCCCTCTAAAAGTGCAGTCTTATTGTTAATCAACAGGCAAAGATGTGTTCGAGAATGCTTCCAATGAGGGCTTCAGTTCTGGCATACAACATGATTATGTTTATTGTTCTTCTGTCCTTGTCCAAGTCATTTTTATGGGTTCTTCAAAGAAGGGTTACTGTTCAACAATGTGGAAAGAAAACTGGAAAAAGTCTAGACCGTAATCGACCTCAATAGGCCTTGGGCTGTGTGGTCCAGCTTGGAACCAGTTTATGAAATGAATCGTAAAAGAACATAGCAAACAGAAGAGCTTTGCTACATGTTTGTCAAGTGGAAAAGAGCTTCAGAAATTCATTCAACCAATCACAGATCCCGCAGTAGTCAAATGGTATCTCCATTGATTCCACAGCCCTGATGTAGGTTCACTTGGGACCAGTCTTTTGTGACCTACACTCCACCATGAACCACATATAAAAAGCAGATGACTCTTATGTAACACTCAGGTTTTCCTTTATGGACAGGGTTAATTATTTAAAACTTTATTTCTGAGAAACCATGTTTTCTCTGGCTCAAATAATTACAGTACCCATGAGCGCTTGTCGCATTGCCAGAGAGATGAAAGCAGTAAATGCACATGGAACAATTTCAGTGTCCATTTATTTCAACAGAAGTTTTAAGATGGAAGTCCATGAAACCTGCATTTTGTGGTTCAGTTATCTCAGACTTGTAAATTAGATTTTCACCTACTTTCAATCCTGCATGGGAATTAAATTAAAACTCTGCTAATGGATATGTCGTGTTGAAATGCACAACAGCAGCAGTGAGTTCATTTCCACTCTAAAGTTTTGAAACACAGGTTTGTACCTTTTCATAAGAAATAAAAAGAAAACAAAACAAAAAAAAATGTTATATGATGGGTAGCAGTTATTTTTGGCAATTCAAGTGGGCGAGTTCCACACTACTTCTAGCTGTACAGGTGGCCAAAGTGTCAGTCCGTGAAAAAAAAAAAAAAAGAAACAGAAAAAAAAAACCAATGAGAATTTTTACCTCTGGAACCAGTTGCACTTGACAAAGCTCCAAAACACTGCTATGAGTTTTGCAGGCAAATAGAAGCCGACCTTACCAAGCCTGATCCCATCTGTGGCGTATGGTTTCCACATACTGTACATTATGTGTTTCTTCTGTATATGTCCAGTGTAAGGGGATCTAATCTTAGAAACAGAAATAGAATCTCAATTATTATATATTTATTAGTGTCTAATCACCTGAAATTATGCTAAGTTGGCATCAGTGAGTGCTGCAGCAATACAGCAGCGGCTCTAAACATCCCATCAGCCAACCGACACTGCCACCTACAGGCAAACCCGTATCACCCCAGATGTCACCCCAAGTATAGTTATGGGGGAAGACAAAGGAAACAACAGAACTAACAACTGAAGCTTATTGTACTGCCCCCTAGTGGAGAGAGATATTTGAGTTTGAGTTCATGTGATTTGTCTACTCAGAGCTACCATAGTT
The DNA here is from genome assembly GCA_037367365.1 of Apogon talboti. Classification (NCBI taxonomy): domain Eukaryota; kingdom Metazoa; phylum Chordata; class Actinopteri; order Kurtiformes; family Apogonidae; genus Apogon; species Apogon talboti. Next base: position 29,730,230 of record JAPQRQ010000002.1, read on the forward strand.
TCCAAAGTGCTGTAGACATGTCATAGATATACAGTATATACTAGATGTTGGTAACTGCGGTCTATAGGAAAGAATGTATCAATGGAGCTGCTACGGGGTAGATCTCCTTTTAAATGAATGAACTTCAATTTGCTTTTCAAATTTACCGATCTATGGTGATTTGATTCTGTCTACACCTTGGCAATGGTGGACTGGGGTGAAAAATTGGCCAAGGAATTTCTGCCCCAGACCGGCCCACTCATGGCATCATGAGCCACTCCAGGCAAAAATGTGTGTGTGTGTGTCTGTGTGTGTGTGTGGGGCTTTGTCGTTTGAAACGCCCCGCAATGATGATGCTCGCACATCCCCAACAGCTTTTTTTTTTCCCTCTCACCGGCCGCACTGGCCCACTGACCCTTATGGCCAGTCTGCCCCTGCACCTTGGCCCCAACTGACATTCATTCATTTAAAAGGAGCGCTACCAATATGGCAGCAGTATTGACACATGCTGAACACGACATCTAGTGTATATATTTATGTAAACATGTTATCAGTTCAGTTACTGTGTAAGCCCTGTTACTTGTTATTTGGCCCTAAATGAATATCTGTCTATAAGTATTTTGATGTAATAAGATGTTTATTCATCCTAGATACTCAGTTGAGCTCTTTGAGTTGTTTCATATTTTTTTGTGTAAAAAGCTATAATACATTATGTTATGTAGCTCTACATATTCTTTGTTCAAAAAAAAAATAAGATACTTGATTGTAACATGCATTTTGTTTTTGTATGTACGGTGTTACAGTCAACTCAATAAATGTCCAAAAGCTAGCTGACAAACACTAGGGAAGACAATAATTATTTTCCATAACATCTAGGGGCCCACATGCAGAATGGAAAACCCAAACAGTGGCTCTACAGAGGCAAAATGCATAGTCAGTGCACATACACATACTGACCCTTTAATTTGGTGCTTACTACAGTAAGAAATCAAGGTATCACACTGTGGCGACTGACTGAGATTCATAAACTAAGACATTTCCCTCATGCTTGACCTCTGAATACAGATGCAAAAGTTATTGCATTGTCTTTGCCAACTTTGCAAGTTCTCCAAAGATGAATGTCAGGCTTGGCGTCCAGCCACGCAGTGGTTTTAATATGTTGCCCGACTCACCTTTCCCAAGTACCTTTCATTGTGCCAGACAGTTCCGTTCAGATGTGATGATGGCGGGCAGATGCTGCTGGCAGCGGATGGAAATTAAATAAAGCATTTGTGGGACGAAAGCAAAGCAGGCGCTTGAAATGCAACGGTCTTTTTGTTTGCAGTTGTCGGTATGAATACATCACACTGATAATGTTGTCTCTCCAGACTGCTAATACAGCTCCTCCTGCTATGCATATTCAAAGGAATGACTGGGGTCTAATTCCAACAACTACATCTAACAGCAACAGTATCATAAATAATTTCAAATGCAAGAACTCTTTTTGGGTTTGAGCAGTTTCTTTTTTTTCCCAACTTCACATTTTTTCTTTCCTCCGTCTTTTTTGATAGCAGTGACTTGATTTTTTCTAAAACAAGGAAAAGTAATTACACAAATGCTTCATACCAAGAACATGAAACCTCACTTTGGTCATAAACACGTCACCACAATATATAACTCCCAGGTGTATTATAAAATCAGGCAACTTCCCTTCACATTTTCAAATTAATAAAGCAGTTAAAGATTGAACCACTCTCAACAGCGGCTCAAAAACTAATCGGGTGTATAATGTGCACAGGTGGCTGTGGACATTAATTTTTATGGAGTGGACACAGTAAATGAGCAAAAGCAAGCTAAAAGTCTCCATGGACTCAAGACAACAGACTGACAGCACTCAATCATCAGGTAAATTAACTTTTAGGTCTCTTCAGTTGTTTTAGTAAAGGACATGTGACACCATTAGTGCTTAACTCCAAGGTCTCAAAGTAGCTATTATAAAATCCCCTCTGTGCAGGCCTTTATTTTATAATGGACATTGAGAGAAGGCAGAGGGAGATGGAGAATGACATCCATCAAATGTCACCCATTATGTAGTGGTTGACGATTGGTACCATTAACAACTCGGGGCTGGTACTTCAGGCTGACTTACAATTAAATACTATCATGAACTGTTGCCTCCGATTCCAAACCCTGCACCTGAACCTGAATCTTGAATAACTATGGTCCAAATATAGTTGGCAGCAGGAAATTAGATTTGGGAATAGGCCTCATTCAATTCAAAAAGTAAATGATCTTTTCTCAGCTGAAAAACCATCTCACATTAGGATCCATTTGGCTTTTGATCAGTTTACTTATGGACATGAACGGAATTAGAATTTTCTTGAAGCACTTTTATGTCTTGACTATGTCTCAACCTTCTACAGTATATAGAAAACACATTGCTAGTCATAAAAGAACCTTTATCCTAGTTGTTAGTAATGTAATTTTCTTTTTTTACATTGCGGTGCCTGTGCTTGTTTTGATAAATGGATGAGATTGGTTCATTTGATGCTACTAAGCTAAAATATGTGCTAAAGCATCTCGCTTTAGCACACTAGGAATACGTACAAATAATACACACACATTCACCTCCTTTAAGGTCAGACGCCTACTCCCCATTCCATTTTAATGATATTAATTGTTCGCTAAATTTCCAGTCAGTTGCTGATTTGGCTAAGTTTTGTAAAGCTGATTTACTTTTGGTTTTGCTTTGCTGACAGGTAGCTGAGTAATTTAAGCTGTGATCAGTCAACCAAGCCTTTTCGTGTAAAAGCGTCACAGGAATGTAGTAAGTAAAAGGTGCCATTGTACTTCATTGTATGAGTAAGTGGTCAAATACAACCAGTGGGGTACAAAAGATGGCAGACTGAAGATACAGTCTTCATTCTTGGTAGCACCAACCTTAAAATAATAAAAATAAAAAAATAAAAATAAATAATAATAATAATAATAATACTTATTATTATTATTATTATTATTATTATTATTATTATTATTATTATTATTATTACCCCTGCGACCCTAGTGAGGATTAAGTGGGTTCAGATGATGATGATGAGGATGATGATTATTATTATTATTATTATAACAATTTTTAGTATTATTGGGGTATTATTCCTCTGTAGCTGTGTCCATTACAGCATATTAAATAAAGAAGTGAAAGTAATCCAGAAAAGTAAATAATAAAGTTGAGGCATAAGGAATAAAATCCCATTTACACTTTTGGCCTTCTCCTCTGATTTTGTGCCAAAACAGAAACGGAAGAAAAAAGGAAGTTGCAGCTTGTGTGAAGGAGATGGAGATGATGATGATGGATGATGATGGCATTGGTGTTGGTAAGCGGTTTGACATTTTGATTATGGAAGCACACTTGGCTTTCCTCCATTTACTGCCTCAGCAGCTTTGTGGTGAATGAAAAATCCCACAGTTTAAACCTTAGGTCAAGCTCTGATGCCCATGACATGATATACATACAGACTGCACACATCTTCTATTAATATGTTTTTTTCTGTGAGTCTGTTAAATATAAAATATCCCCATCTGCAGTGGATGTTCATTAAAAGAAAAACACTTGTGTGTCCTTCTGTTATTCTCATGTTGGGAAACATCATGAGTATAATGTTTCAAATTCCAAGGTGTTTTTTTTCTTTTAATAAAGATAAATATATCAGCATCTGTGTACTTCACCAACAGAAAGAATGTCTTTCTTTGGTAAAAGTGTTTCATCACACAAAGCTTTTTGTCTTTCAGTGCACTGTGAGACTATACTTCCACAGTCCACAGTTTCAGCATTTCATTCACATATGCAGCTAAAGTCGGGTAACATGAAACACAGTTCAATCAGATGCATCAATTTCCCTTGGATCATAGTATGTACATGCACTTCTCTAGTGTTCATAGTACTTGAGTTTTAGTCACCAAAATGTTCATCCTTGAAGTAAAATGAATGTTTGTAACAAACTTTAAGACTTAAGACCCAAACATTCACTGTCAACCAAATACATCTCCTGATCTAAACTGTTTAATACCTGTTGCTCCACTAATCTTTTCAATACATGTAAATAATTGGTGTAAAATGCAGTTTCTCATCTTTTCATGGTCATCAGATATGACCCATTTGGACGTTCAGAGGCTCCGTAGTTACCATGGAAACACCGTCATCTTCATTGATTCACCAGTAAAACCCATGGAGTTGGATCGATGACAGTGGATGGACACACTGGGTTTATGTTCAGTAAATATTTTTGCAGTTTTTTTCATCTGTTTCTGATATAATAACTCTCAACTTTACTCTGAGTTTTCATGAACATCTACAGGATCAGTCAATAAAAGGAGGAAAATACCTGATTTTCACAGAAAAACACGCAAAAGATAGAGATTAATATCATAATAAATGATGATAAATCACTTAAGAAAGGTTAATTATAGAGAAAAATTCATTTGGGAACTTTCACAGTAGTAGCACTGGGTCTGTATGAGTTAATGGAGTTAACTAGTAAGCCTGGTAGAAATGCAAACTATTTGGATACACAAGTATGTCACTGTTGAGGTCTAACACTATTATTAGCAAAGCTCAGTGGGGTAGTTTTTCATTTCTGTATGCCACTTAAAGTGCAGCATTATTCCTTCCATTAGACTGCATTTGTTTGGCTTCACCTTATTCCTGATGAAAACTGCAGTGAGTCATTGTAGTCTAAATGTTTTTGATTTGAGAGTTCAATAGTTGCAGGTATTTATATAAAAATGTTGGAAAAGTTTTAACAGAAAGTGTGTTTTAAAATGCCAAACTAACACAAGAGGTTAACAGGAGCCCTGACGTTGTTCGGATATCTTGCATTTGATCATCGAGCAACAACAACACACTAAACCAGACTTACCCTTATTACCTTTGCTGCAATCCATGCTTCTACTCGTGTTTACGCTGTGTGTTATGCTACACTACACACAAACATTTGCTTATGAAGAGTTCAAATCACTGACCTGTAACTGACCGGGATTTGAACTCGAGTGTCTTACCCGATGACCCATGAGTCTTAGCACTACAGAGAAAACAGCATAAAACTTCACAACACTCACAAAAAAGCCCCCAGAGAAAATCCAAAGCCTGTGACCCAACTTTGAACTCTTATCTCTTGATGTGTGTGTGTATGTGTGTGTGTGTGTGTGTGTACGTGTGTATGTTTGTGTATTTGCATGGCTGCAGATGACATGATAACAGGCACGTTGATGTGTGCATTACACACTCAGACATACACATACAACCATGTGGTTGCAGTGCCTTAAGAGTCTAACACCATTTTTACATCATCCTCTTCTCTCCGTATAGACACTTGTCATCTGGTACAGTATTTCACATGTATTCATATCCTTTTTAAAATGATGCTTATTGAAAAGAAGGTCACTATCTAAAAGCCTTCCATGTTTTCTCATTAAGACTTTGTCGTATCCTGAATGACTGGTGCACATTGCAAGAGCAAGCAAATTACAACCTCATTCTTTTTTAATAAGAATATATGGTGTTTGCAAGTGAACAGATAATGACCTCTGCAAATGAAAAGTAATTGTGTACTGTATGCAATGAAGAATTCATGTATATCTGTATTATTGTATTATATAGGGCAAAACACACCAGTATACTATCCTTGCTGCATAAATAAGTCCTTTGTGCAGATAATCCACTGCACACTCTGTTACAACACACATACACTCTCAAAGTGCTTTAACCCTATAAAACCATTTGTATCGTATTTGCTACGCCAGGCTCTGGGACCTGGCTATCTAATCAACAACGTCAATACTTTCCCGTCCCGATACATATTTTCTGCCTTCTGGTGGATTATCATCCCACTGCAGCCAGTGGAAGGGCTTTGTTTTCCCTTTTTCACTATGGCCACTATCGTTAAATCATCCACATGCTTTTTGCAGGAAAGTCGGTAATTTTCAAAAAGTTGCGTTAAGAAGAACATTTCTATTGTTATTAATTTTTTTAAGGTAACCACTTCATGTATTAAAATTGTCATTGCATTAAAAATGTGTATCAAATTTGATACTGCAGGTATATGGGGCGCTTTATAAAAACACCCAATGTATAATGTGATACAAAAATAAATCGTAAACAAAATGATATGGCAAAATGTTTTGTTTGAATATTGTTAAAGGGTCTAATAAACATCTCAGTTCCAAAAAAAAAAAAAAAAAATTGTGGCTACTTTTTGATGGGTCATGTTTTACAGGGTTAACGATGATGATATCAGTGAAATAACATGTGTATTTTATTTCTGTGAGAGAATATATTGATTTAGTTCACTTGTTAAATGTGAAGTGTGTGAAGGCAAACTATTCAATGTACCATTCACTTTACATAATAGTGTGCAGTACTTTTTGAGTCAGGAGGTAAAAAAATGCATCTTTATTAAAGCTGACAGTTTTTATTAAACAAAGCAGTAAAATAGCGGTGCTGTCTCTCAACTAAATGACCTAAAGCAGGGGTGTCAAACTCAGGTCCTCGAGGGCCGGTGTCCTGCATGTTTTAGATATTTCCCTCTTCCAGCACACGTGGTTCAATTAATTATCAGCTCATCACCAAGCTCTGCAGAAGCCTGATAACGATGTAATGATGTCCAGGTGTGCTGGAGGAGGGAAATATCTAAAATGTGCAGGACACCGGCCCTCGAGGACCGGAGTTCGACACCTGTGACCTAGAGGTCCAAGGTTAGTGTAATAATAAAAGTTGTAAAATTTGTGTTAAACTGTAATTTAATATGTATAACTGGTCTCATCATATCACAGTCACCTTATCACATCAAAGTTTCTCATTAATCTTGAAGGTATAATGGATATGAACTTGAACATCACAGTCAAAGGACAAGCATTAAAAAGATATTTTAATGTTTTTGATGCAGTGTGTTCAAGGCTATACATTAATACCAATGTCCAGTAAATTATCTAGAAGAAATTCACAATATATTTAAAATTAAAAAGATTTGCAAAAAAACCTGCAACAATCTACTGTGGGCTAACAGGCATAATGTTTGATAAGGAAGGAAGGAATGGGTCTGACAATGGTAGAGAGACAGGAGAGACCTTTAACCCAAGGTTTATTTACACCATCTCATAAAGTGTCTGCATTTATGCAATACAAAAAAAAAAGAGCTGAAACCATGAAAACATGCTTACCACTACTTCAACAACACACTCACACTCCCTTCCTCACACACAATGTAAGGAGTGAAATTAAGTACCTTGAAAACAGTTTTGCTCCTACTGAAGTCTGACAGAGTCTAAATGATTCATCAGTGTGTAGAAATCATGTTCTTTTCAATAACACCTCAATAAATCCATTAGACACTGTACCACATGAGCCCAGCCCTGACTCAACAGCTGGTTCTTTCTAGGTTTATAGACAGTTTACAGAGTCTTTTTTTTCCTGACAGTATACGTAGGTCAAACACCAAACCGACCATATTCATGCAGCAGCCATTTTCCATTGATGTCAATTAGGGTGGTCATTTCTACAACACCAAAAATGAGGACACTATGTGGCATTTAGTGACGACTGAATGATCGCAACATATAGGACTGGAGTGTATTTCCTACTACAATACAGTTTTGTCCATGATAACAATGATATCATGACAGAATGATTCTGAGATACTCTTTTCACTGTAAGACAATTTTATCTATGATATGCTATGATGTGTGTAACAGAAGAGGAAAAATGTCCCAGATAAGGTGAAAGGTATGTGGTCACAGTATTTGTATTTATTAATAAAATAAATAAAACTGACAACTGACCTGAACCTGTTTATCAAAGTGCACAGTGCACATAATATTTAGGATCTTAACATATTAACCAATTAATTTAACATAAAAAATGAATAAACAAATAAATGAATGCAAAAAGTATATGTCCAAGTTAATAAGCATAAATATCTTGTTTTATGTAAACAGAGAATAAGAAAAATAAAAAACACTGGAACTGATTCAGTCTCTGTGATCCTTTCTATGGCCCCCTTTCCTGTGTTACCTACATCTATATCACACCGAAAAAAGAGCAGAATGCAGGTAGGTCATCTTTGCTACTTTTGGAAATGAATACGTGTTCTTTTGACCACTTTGGATTAAATGATGTCTTTCTTTTCGGCATAGCGCGCTTATAAGGTGATGATATGACATCACTAGGCTTGCACATGGAGGCTTGTTTACATTTTCAACCAATGATATTATCAGATATTGATTTGACACCGCCTTGTTAGACTGGCTGTCTTAAAGGATTGGATGATATGCTGCGTTGCGTTTCTGTACAAGTCCACAAAGGAAGACAAACAACCATCTGGCTGGACGCCGGACAGGTTTTCTTTGGCTGCAGGATGGGAAGCCTAAATACTATTATTGCATAAAGCATGAATTTATCCTTCAGTGTTCTGGGTGGTAAATTGTATGAATACAGAAAACTGTTAACATTTAACCATTGATCAGCAACTGAATAATAATGATGATGGGAACCTCAGACCAAACAACATAGGCTGTGTCAGCAAACATTAGCCCTGATAGCATTCAACCTGCTAGCTAAAATTACACTGGGACAGTTTTACATAATACAGTAGGAGGAGTGTAAATTAATTATATAATACTTAAAAAAATTGTAGTGTAAGTCAGTGGAAAAGAAAGACATTTTCCTATCATATCATGGAGCACAATGCTATGTAATGTTAGCAAAGCGGTGGTTGAATGGTAATGCTATCAGTTTCATTACAGAACTGAATGTGCAAGCAAAAGAAAATGACCATTGTGAGAACTTGGTCATTTGATGAACTCCACACTGACCCTAAGCATATTCACAATCAATCCAAAACCAAATCCTCTACATGGCAATCAGTATATCATGACAGTTTTCATGGAGCCTGTTGTGAACATTGTTAGCTTAGTGGTTACGTAAATGCATTAGCTAACGCCTGTCTCCCATCGTAACTCCCACACAAGCATGGCTATATCTCTTTGGGTAAATATGG
>JAPQRQ010000002.1:29753303-29765913 GCA_037367365.1 Apogon talboti
CACACACACACACACACACATGCACACACACTTGTCTGGCTGTAATTGTGAAAAGCCTGTGTTGACTTCATTTCCCCGAGGCGAACCTTAACCCTCACCTTTACTAAAAGCTGAATTACGTATTTAGTCTGAAGTCCCTGGGTAGAGGAGGTTGCTCTAAAGCTTTTCTGTGACATTTTGATAAAAATGGCCCGAGGCAAAAACATGGTCATCTGTGGGAGTTTTCCATGTTTTGTCAGCCGTCAAAGTTATGACGTAAAGTTTGAGTAAAAAAAAACAGAGGCAATGACACAAATTAGCTTCTCCCTCTAAATTATAACCTTGACACGCTTTGCATCACAATCATTTTTACAAGGTCGTTGTTTATGTAGTCGTGGAATGAGGCTTTCCTTTTATAGTCAGTTGTAGAAACATCTAAGGTTTCAGAAAGTAATGTTTTAGTGAGTGTGTAGATTTAGAGCAATGTAGAGGGTTGTAATTCAGAAATGGAATATAATGTTCATAGCCATGTTTTAAAGGGGAACTATGCAAAATTTTTACATTAACCCATAAAGACCCAGTGCTACTTTTGTGGCAGTTCCCAAATGGAATTTTCTCTGTATTTAACATTACTTAAGTGATAACCATTTATTATAATATTATCCTCTGTATGTTGCATTTTTCCCTTGTAAATCATGTATTTCCCTATATTTAATTTCCTACATTTAATTTAGATGTGTATAGAAATTCATGGTAAATTTAAAGGTTATGAAAAACAGAAAACTGAAGAAAAAGTGACTTTTTCAGCAAATATGTCAGTAACTGAACATAAACCCAGTGTGTCCATCCAATGTCATTGATCCAACTGCATGGGTTTTACTGGTTGACCACTTCAAAGGACAAGGTTGGTGGTTGACCACTTCAAAGGACAAAGACCTTGAGTTTGAAAACGAGTCTGAATTAAGTGATTTTTTTCGAGATGATTTGGAAAAGTATTCAATGAAATTTGTCAAAAAAAGCAAAAAAAAAGAAAATGCCATGATTGTATTCAGTATTATAGTATTATTAATTGAACATAAAACAAGTGTATCCATCCAGTCATTGATCCAACTCCATGTGTTTTACTGGTGAATCAATGTTGTAGAAGATGACGGTGTTTTCACGTTTACTACGGAGCCTTTGAACATCCAAATGGGTCATATCTGATGACCATGAGAAGATGAAAAACTGTATTTTACTCTAATTAGTCATATGTATTGATAGGATTAGTGGATCAACAGATTTTAGATCAGTAGATGATTTTTGTTGCTGGTTTCTGTATGGGTCTTTATGAGTTAATTAAACTGTTTCGGGGTAATTGTGATTGTTAAATGTCTTGTTAGGGGGAGAATGAAAGCCCTTCCCCTTCCCCCTAGAGTCTCTAGGGCTGAATACACGACTTGTAACTTCTCTGCCACTGTGATGTAGATCTCGTCTCTCACAAGAAATGTTTACAGTTTAACACACTACCCCCCACCCACCCAGGTACCAACGGGTAGATATAAACGCCTTCATTTCACAGGCATTTACCTTACCAGAGAAAAGGAAGAGGTGGCTGTTGTCAGTTGATGGAGGAAGAAGAAAAGAGTGAGTGACCAAAGGAACAAGACAAGATTCTGCCTCGGTCCAGCGTTTGGAGAATAGCTGAAAGAAATAGATGCATGTAAAACGGATACAGAGTTGGTGTTGTTGTTGCTGCTGCACTTGTAAGTATCGCTGAGATAAATTCTCTATACTTTATTTATTTGTAGCACTATTTATTGCCTTCTTGTTACCAGCTTCATCTAAAACAAGTGCACATGGTTGAAGGGGGAGGGTTAGGTGTGGGTTTTACGTCAGTGAATATGTACTTTGAAACTGTAGGAGGCACTCCATGGAGGAAAAATGCTACAAAAACAGCGAAGAAGAACCAAAACGGTGAAATTCCCTCTGTAGTTAGTCGAAACTGAAATAAGAATTGTGTAACCTAATAAAAATCCTCTTCTATAGTTTGCTATGTTGTGTCACTATTTTATGACATTAGCCCCAAACAGACAAACCAAACAGTGACCCTAGAGAGGGCCTCTCAGATTTCCCTGTATTTAGCGGCCACTGTAAGGTCGTCTACATGGTTGAAAAGGTAAAATAAGGCGAGGGGTATTTAGTTGTTTCCAATCTGCAGTTTCAACATTGGATGTCAATGATGTAGTTATTAGAGATATAGTTTCACTATCAGGCCGTATTATGCTTTTTATCTCCACCACAGCCTTTGTTTTCATTGCACATCATGAGTGAACAGGCTGAACCAATCCTCATAGAACTGGGTTTATATCTGATAACACTGTTTATTCAAACCTTTTCAGCTCAAGACTCAAAAGATAAAGGCTGTGTTTACCAAATGTATAAAATTATCTCACATATGACATCTTTTACAATGTTTTAATGTCTTCTTTTTGTACCATTTTTGTATTTTGCATTGTTTTGTCTTGTACATCTCTTACCTCGGCTCAACATTTCTCATAGCTTTACTGATGTTACAGAATTCCAGAGAACATACTTCTGACTTAATTAGGAAAATAAAGTCACATTTCATGAATTTATGTGTGTGTGTCTATATGTATGTATGTTTGTGTATATGTATGTGTGTATAGGTGTGTGTGTGTGTGTGTGTGTGTGTGTGTGTGTGTGTATGTATGTGCATACTGTATGTGTGTCTCTATGTATATTACCATGTTCCTCCATTTATAAAAGTGATGAACACAGTAAAGGTGAGGTGTAATGAAAATAAAGCCTATTCTATTCTATTCTATTCTATTCTATTCTATTCTATTCTATTCTATTCTATTCTATTCTACTGTATTCTATTCTGTCTGATACTATACCTGTCTTGCTGTCAAATTAGAAGGTTTCTTCCATTTTTGATGACAGAAAAATACATAATGAGAAATGAATATTGGTTGTGTATGTAGTATATTTAGTAATACTATACTGACGCATTGAGACAGTACTTAAGATATTATTCTGCTTACAGATATTAAACACTTTCCGTCACTTTTTTCTGATGCCAACACTACTCATATTCAACAGCAGCATACTTTTATCTCAAAAACTTGGATACAAGTATCACCTTTATTGATAACAAAGTGCTGGCTCTGAATAACGCATTTGATTTAGAGTCTTTTTATGCTTTTTAAACATTCACAGAATCTTTAGAGGTGGCAGTGAAACGCAAGCTGAGTGGAAATGAAAAGGAGCATCTACAAAGTATTCAGTGGCAATTAAGTTAAGTTGTTTTGTTTTTTTTTCCCAGACCTTATCATTTAAGACTATAGGCTGCACTGGCACCACAAATAAAGCTCAGATACAAGGACACTGATCATAAGAAACGCAAATCTGATACGTCGGCATCAATCCGCTCACCCCACCCATCCCTTCAATCCTTTATGAATATAACATCTACGCTATGCATTGATCTGGAATGTCACAAGGGAATGTATATCACTAATGCAAATTAGCCACAAGTGAAAGGAATTCATCAGAAATGACCTCAGTTAACGGGATTGACTTTGTAGCAAGTCAGTAGGAAATACAGCCGAGTCACATATCACGAAGCCCATAATGAGCAATGACGGAGGGTAATTCTAGGTGACAGCAAATTTATGCATGAACAATGTGTGCACAAAAAAAACAAAACAAAAAAACCGACACATTTTCTCAATTATAATCCACCATGTAAACAGAGAATGTTCTATAAGAATGTGGGTAATAGCCTAGCAGAATAGCAGAGGTAGCATTCATTATTGTCATCTGTGAACATAATGCATGTTTTCATTAGCTATGTACAAGTGTGAAATATTCAGAATTATGTTGTTTTTCCTTTTCCTTTTTGTTGGAGTTGTGAGCACAATGACTGTTATTTGACAGGAATGATATCCCTGTTTGTCACTTAGCCTTTGTTATACAGTGCTCTGAAAAGTGCAAAACTGATAATGTTTGATATTTTTGGACATTTAATGAAGACAGATATATCACTAATGATCATCATAGACAGTTGAGTGATTAACTTTGTTTTGTATTGTCTGTGTGGGAAACAGCTGTGTCCATGCATCACGGTTGGAGTGAAGTTGTATAACTGGACACATAAAACTCTTTTTGTGCATGCATTCTTCTACTGCAGTCAAAGTAAAAGGGCTCAAAGGATAAAAATAAAAAGTCACTCACTGCAGGACGTTTCTTCATTTAGTAGTTTCTGTGCAAAGCCAACTGAAACTCATTCAGTTTTATAATGTGAAGGCTATTTTTTTTAATAAAATGAAAACAGTCACTGAATACAATGGATATTAACTTCTCTACAATGTCATTAACAGTTTTCACTGTCAGATACAGAGTGAAATATTACCGCGCTGTTTCTCTGTTTTATTCTCTATTTTATTTTTTCTTTTATTTTTTGTCATGTATGGTCGGGACCAGTGGATACACAAAGCGATCTCTTTTAATGCCTTGTTGCCTATTTCATTTAGATTCAAAATGACACTGATGGTGCAAATGTGCACAGTGTGTACAAATATTTGGATTAAAATGTGGAAACTGAAAGTAAGAAGCTGCTGAAATAGGAATCCTCATAAATGCATACCAGAAAACTCTACTTAACTACTGCAGTTAAGTATTTGTACGTAACTGCTTCCCATTTAGCATTAGGAAACTTAGGGTATTAGCTTATTTCAGTGTTTTAAGCCTAAATAAAACTATTGACGTAAACTTTTTTTTTTTACATAAATCAGTTGTGAAACTCATCTGTACTCCTGTGTTCATGTGGAATTTTTGTTGGAGTCTGTATTTGTGCTTGGATCTGGTAGTTTGTTGACATTAGCTGGCTACAGATACAAACACTGCACACTGTGACTGCTGTAGAGGAGCAGAACACAGGCTTTAACACATTAAAGAATTAAGAGTGTATTTGAGGAACATCTAATTCACATCCACTATATAAAAGAGGTTAGTGTAGATATTATCATGGATGTATGAGGAGACTGTGGTTATCTTTGTAATGACGTTAGCTAACTCCAGCTGTCAGCACAAAACACATTCCGACATAAACCTAAACACATGAATTAAGAGCTCATATTATTTTATTTAAGGCTACTGTTAAGAGTGAAACAACTGAGGAACTGAAGTGAGTTTTTGGAATTTGGTCACAAGACCAGTGTATAAATGAGCTAAATAAATAAATAAAAAGTCAGAATTGAATGAAAATTGAGGAATTTACAGAAAGCCATTCACAAATGATGTACACACATGCACATTGGCAACATACATCCCAGCACACACACCTTGTTAACCTCCATATATCACCTCGGTCTGACAAAATCCCTCATTTATTACACCTCCTGTTTACACTTCCTGTCTCTGGCTGCGGGGGATTGTGGGTGTTGTATTGAAATATTGACTTGAAATATTCCCACAGGTCCAGCCGGCAAAGACTCGTTGTCAAAAGTGTTAAATGTCACACACCTCAGCAGGCTGATGTGGACGCGCATGCACAGACTCGCACTGTCAAAGAGACACTGGCGGGACAGGAATAGAACTGCATACAGGTGCACTCATTCAGCCAAACAGTCATACTAATGCCTGTGCACACACATACACACTACACTCTGTGTACTACACAGTATGACCCACCAGAGCTATTCAGGGCTAGATTTCAGAATCACTTAACTGTACGCAGCTCCTGTGTGTGTGTGTGTGTGTGTGTGTATGTATGTGTGTTTATGAATAAACATGAACTTGGCCCTAAGCATTTTTCAGACGAGGCCTCAGTTCCTCCATCCACAGAGAGAAAAGCCCATAACCAACCCTATCTGATAACTGGCTATTGATTTAGTCTCGCTAACTCACAAACACAAACATGCTCTCAGTGTCTACTGGTCCTCCCTGCAGCTACACAAATACACACACACACACTCACACATACACTCTAAGTGCTGGCATGTCAACAGACTGCAGCAGCTAGACAGGGCAGCAGACAGAACACAACCTGGGAATGAAAGGCAGCGAATTAAATAGAAATTTAATGATAGAATCCAAATAGAGTTCAGCTAATCAGCACAAAAACAATAGAAAAATAGAAATAATGCCACTCTCCTCCGTCATTGTTGTTGTTGTTTGTCTTTCGTTTTACATTTCACACATTTGAAATTACGTTAAAAGTTCATTGCATGAAGGTGAAATCTGACAGAGAGGTACTCCTGTTTCATGTCGACTTGAAACACATTCAGTACAGCAGAAATGGAGTGAAAAATCTGCCCCCCTCCCCCATCTCCTCCCGTTCATTACAATATTGTATCAGAGGAGCCACTCCCACCCACCCTGTCTATTTCTTGTTTCAGCCTGTACACTGTGTGATTGGATTGTATTCAGACAGAGCAAAAACATTCAATTTATGTGTAAATGGGCTCAAAATTAATTCCTTCTGTAAAAGCGCTCCAGTTTAAAAACAAAGCTGAGCAAGTGTCAGCCTGTTATAGGCAGCACAAACACTAATACCAGGTGATACAAAGTTTTTAGTATATTTTGAAGGAAGGTGTGTGATATATTTGGGTTGTAAGAGAGGAAATGTGGAATAAATTGAGGCTTAATGTGTGCTGAAGATTTATTTTCAACATAGGTGTAAATGCAGCCTAGCTAAATTCCCTGAAATGAACAGACTTAATCTAAAAAGCAATGAGAGACATATTACGAAATATCAAGGAAATTTGGTTGGTATTATTTAGGATGTGTTCATTGGAATGAAAAGGCTATATGGATCTCAGTCATTCAGTGTAATAGGGATGACTGTTTTAGTGTTACAGTCCTATCAATACAGCAAGTCCAAGCTTATTGATCCAAAAATATACTCATTATTAGTCATTATTTAGGTGTCAAAAAAGGTGCTTTTCAATTTCCAATTAGTTTCACATTGATAAATAATTCTTTTCCTCAGTTATATTTGGCATAACCTGGAGTTCTATCAAGAACCAACCCTTAAAATAAGTTTATGCCACATGAATAAATTAATTCAGTACTGCATGGGCGTTACAATTACTGACAATACAGGAAAGATCCAGAGGCTTTAGCCAGTGGACTAGTTAGCAGTCAAGCTAATGTTAACACTGTCAGCCTCTTAAAGGTTTTTAAATCCAAAAAATACATCTCAGAAGCTAAGAACCAATTAGTTAAATGTCCCACTGATATTAGCAACAATAGCCTTTTGCTATTTTTTACTCTTTAATCACAGGTGTTAGCTGTGTCTATGGCAAACTGTATTATTATTTGCTAAAGCTATTTAGCATCATGAAGTTTAATAAACTGGAATTGCAACATAATGTCTGCACATTGTTCATTCATGTGCAATGTTTAATAGCAGCATATTTTGGTAAAACATGCATGTGCCACAAAAACTGTGTAGCTTTGCTTGTGTCACATTGATAAGATCAGTCAGTACAACATACAGCTTGTGTGGTACTCACATGTTGTTACTGTATTACACCTGCATTAATGTATGCTTCTTATTAACACTGGATCGAGTTAATCTGTGTTTTGTGAAGGATGTTGACTTAATTGTTGACTTGCAGCGAATTTGAGCTTTCCATTTAAAGTGGCAGGAGGTGAAATCAGGAGAAGAAAATGCCATTTTTCCCCTCCCAGCACAACTCAAACGACTAAATACAAAAATAAATGAACCTGCCATTTCATGCTGCTGCCATTTTACAATATTGTGTGTTGAGATGTGGAGTACAGCAGTCAAGTCACATCCAGGTCACATCAGTAATTGTTAATTACAGTTGTCAATCATGCATTTTGCCGTCCTACCTGTGTTATTGGCTACAGCCTGAAAATACAAGCAAAGAACGCAGACGTCTTGTGTCCTCACAGACCACTTGAATTACAATATGCTGAAAGGTAATTATGGTATTTTTGCCCTGTGACATTAAAAAAATCATCAATCACTGCATTTTTAAGTATCTTTTTTTTTAAAATGTGGAGCAAAATTGGTTTTGTTTTCTCTTCTGCAAGGTCACAGTTTGGGTTTGGAGCATTTCCAGCGGCAGGACAAAGCTGTTTTCAGTAAAAGGTATTGATCTTCAGTGCTGGGCAGGTAGCACACAACACATTTTCAGAGACAGATAAGTTCCTCAGAAGTTGCTGGAGACCAAAGCAGGTAAAAGGAGCCTGAAAATGAATTATATTGACCTGATAGACATGATGTAAATACAAATACAAATGCTCAGCAGGTTTTTAAGAGTAACTTTGTAAAGTGGTTCAAATTTGTTCTGCTGCCACCAACTGACCCATAAAATATTCAATTAGAACCATTCTTTAGGTGGAAAAAAAGTACATTTCAATTTCCAAAAAGGGGGCCAAAATTTTGCGCAATTAACCTCAAATATTTTATACTTGATTAGGTGTTTTTTGTTGTTGTTGTGCTTGAAAAAGAAGTTAATGCACACAGTGGGAAATCGCACCTTTTTTGAATAAACTGTGATGTAGTGAACATTTAACTCATGTGACTGCTTAGATAGGCTGTAGCGCCACCATGTGTTAACTTGATGCATTCATTTTTTTATATACTGTACATTCTGAGTAAGTGCTTTACAATAAGCCTTATGCCACAATAATAAGTCAAACTAAAACTGAATTAGCTGACTAAATGATTTATATGTCAGCCCCCATACTAGTATGAATACAAAATAATGGTTTTCTGGCCAACTGAGAAAGTACTGTGACAAAGTCATAGGCCACTATTATATTTGTTGTTTTACCTAAATATACTGAGTATACATATGCATTTTAAGACTTTTTTGTACTTAACATTTCTTGAACTGTTTCATGCAGAAAATATGACATTTATTCAGATTTTTTTGTCACATGTACAGAAGTCACACTAAATACTGACTTTTGCCCGTAAAAGCCATTTAGTTTTAATGTAGACGGATGGATGGATGGATACCTCTAAACAACTGCACATACAGTAGCTATCATAATAAGGACTTTGCTCAGAGCATGTTTTCAACAGAAGACAAGGCCAGAAAGTATGTTTGTTACCTTGAGTGGGAGGACGCGTATCTTCAGTGTGGAGAAGCCGCGGACTATTGAAACAGCAAACAGTCTTCTCTGAGCTCAGCTTTGTTACTCATTCATCCGTTCATTCATTTACTGTCTACACAGCCTGCAACGATGAAATAACTATTGACTGCTCTGGCCTTATTAGCTGATGCAGGCCTATATATGCTCTAGGTGTATGAAGACGTGATTGATTTAGCTGTTTTATTGCCCTCTCGTGTTATGGGCTTTTGTGATTTTATTGTGAGGTTATGGTTTCTTTACTGTAAACCCTGTCTGCATTGTAGAGGCTTACGGGGTTATAAAGTTGGAACTAGAAGAAAATTAAAACCCAGTCTCTGCTTTTTCCTCCTCCATTCTGTTTTGTTTTCCACATCAGACTCGATTAATCATGTACATACTGTACGTCAGTCGTACTGATAATTGTATTAAAGCTCCCAGTGTTGTAAACAGGCTGTTTTTTATTTGCTGCGTCGCCTCAGGATTGAGTTACAGTTAAATGAGTGGGATTTAAAGCGTCGCTACTCATTAATTCCGTGACGAAATCCTTTCTTCCCTCCCTCTCTTCCTTTCTGTCATCATGTCTTCCTCTCTCTTGCTGAATTACTTCCTTTATTTCCCTGTTTCCATCTGCCTGTTTGGCTTTGTTTCTGTGCTCCCTTTTCCCCCCGTTTCCATTCTTTTTAAAACATTTAAATTAGAACTCATTATTTTCCCTTACCGTCTCCTTTTTCAAACTCTTTCTCTGCATATCTTTCCTCTTTTTTTTTTCTTCCCACCCCAGTTTCTTAGCCCCCCTCCATTTTCTTCCATCTCTCACTCAGAATAAGCAGCACACTGGAGCTGGCTTCAGGGAATAAATTATGCTGCTCTACATTTAACCCCTTAAGGCCCTGAGCCTAGTTTTCACCTTCCATATTCCAGGCTTTTTTGACTCTCCTGACACGTTTCTGCCATTCTAAATTGCCATCATCAGCCTGACGGCATGTCTAGAACAATTTAAGAGGAAAAACAAATCAATGCAGCTTTCAATGCTCAGGTTATTTACCTGTAGGTTCACGGGTTTGCAACATAAAGCAAAGAAAGGAATGAAGCGTTTCTGACGCTCATTATACATTTAACGTCTGTCAGACTGTGGTACTTTGTGTGCATTTTTAATTAACCCACAAACACCTGATGCTGAAAGCAGTCAGCAGACAGACAGAGAACACGTACCACCATTAACTAATTGATTGGGTGTTACTTAGTAATATCACACTCCTTGAACGGGCTTTTCATTAGTCCCAGTACTGTATATAGGGATATGAATTAATAAACAGCGCACTGTGCATCTGTCTCAAGTACATGTGATGCCCTGCACGTGATGAAAATAGAAAAAAAGTGAATGTGAGCTGGAGAAGGTAGAAGGAAATAAACAGATCTCTAGGCTTAAATGATCTTAAACTCTGCTACTAAATAAATAAGTGCATGCAGATACTGTCTCCCTATGTAGCACAACATGTATGTGTATTCAGAGGCTGCAAGCCAAAAAAAAAATGACATGGTTAAAGCTCAAATTAAAAGACCCAGTGCTACTTTTATGTCAGTTCCCAAATGATTTTTTTCTCTCTATTTAACCTTTCTGAAGTAATTCATCTGCATTATTATAATATTATCCTACGTATTTTTCACTTTTCATTGTAAATAATGTGTTTTCCCATATTTCATTCCCTATACTTGATTTAGATATTCATTAAAACTCAGAGTTAAAGCAAGGTTATTGTATCATAATAATGAAGAGAAAGTGACTTTTTCAGTCAGATCTCTATTGACTGAACATAAACCCAGTGTGCCCATCCACTGTCATTGATCCAACTCCATGAGTTTTACTGGTGAACCAATGTTGTCGAAGATGATGGTGTTTCCACGGTAACTACGGACCCTCTGAACGTCCAAATGGGTCATTTCTGACGACCATGAAAAGACGACAAACTGTATTTTACACCAATTATTTACATGTGTTGATAGGATTAGTGGATCAACAGGTAATAAACACCATCACCATCAGTAGATGGTTTAGGTTAAAGGTGGATGTTTAGGTCTTTATGGGTCAAGAGGACAAATGTTTCCATTGACAATTACACAGTGGCGGTTGCATTCTGACTCCAATATTAACTAGGTTTATGTGCACATTAATATTTATTTTTCCCCCTAATTCATCAAAAGACAATATTCTGAGTAAGCTATTAACGTGGCCAGTAAAAATTTGCATTCCTCGAACATTTCTGTCTACTTGCAGCTGTGCATAACCCGTTAAAGTAATGTTTTTGCAAAGTTTTTCACTTGTGGTCTGTTGATTCCATCAAAATCTTCTGGAAAAAGTTTTCTATATTTGATAATATCTACAAACCTGTTGATATCCTCTGTCATAATGTTAAACCGTAGATGTGTTTCTCCTTCTGAACAGAGATGGAGAATTTTCATTTCAGAGGATCTTTGTATCTAACCCTCCTTGTTGTGCGCTGTATACATGTCCAAATAATCCCCATAAAACTGGATGAATATCAGCATATCCCACGTGTCTGAATCATTTAAAAGCCAGCTCAATTCACAATGCAGTCAAATTTGGAAAAATACTGGAATATTAGTGTGTATGTAAACATAATTTACTTCAGACTACAGGAGCTAAAATCAGGGTGAAAAAAAGCAGATTTATAAAATTACATACTGGAGCTCTTTTTCTTTCAAACTGAATCAAAACACTGAATATAAATATGGATGACATTTTTCTGAGCATCCAACAGTGATCTGGAATTACAGCAGTCAACTGAGTATTTAATCCCCTACCTTTCTGAAAACTGCCGCAATTACCCATAGTCTGCATCACAGAGGTGAGTTCAGTACAGGCCGAAAAACACAGGAGGGAATATATTTGATTCCCTGAATTTCAATATGCCGAAAGGTAATTTTCACCCAGTGGCGCCCCCCAAAATGATCATGCACTGCAGCCGTGGTCCATGCTAACTCAGAAAAAGAGCTCAGATATGAGTCCAATGTGACGCTTTGATTTCTGTGTAAATACAGTTTCAGTCAGCAGCCACTCGACAATCAGAGTTAGTGTAGATCAGCATCGATTTGGCTGTGATTTAAAGTGAGGTGGGTCCATTAGAGAAAATGAATTCTGAATGACTGAGCGGGCCTCGGGGTAGCTTCGCTGTTATTTTTATTCCCTTCTCTCTCTCTCTGATTGTGTCTTTACCTCGCTCACCCAGCTATCCCCCTCCAGACCCCCTTCCCCTTAATCCCTCCACCCACCAGACTCTGTCACACCCCCGTGGGCTATACAGAAGTCCCATGCTATCGCTTTCTGTTAACCATAAAATTGAAGAAAATCCCTTTTGACCAACAGTGACCAGATCAGGAAACCTGGAGCTATGCAGCAGTGCAACACACACACATACTGTTATTGTAACACGTAGAACCCCACATCTACACAAACAGACACACAAGAATAGGATTCCTTTTTGGCAAAACC
>JAPQRQ010000002.1:29769222-29784180 GCA_037367365.1 Apogon talboti
GTGGGGAGTTTATACAGGGATCCAGACAGCATAAACCACAGCATGTAAATGTAAATGAGGACTGAGAATGGGTGGGTAGGAAAGGAATAATAAAATAAAGCAGCAGGAAAAATTAGAACTGCAGGAATGTGCGTGTTTGTGCATGGTTAGAATGATTCTGACAATGAAAATGTCTGTCTTTGCCAGACCAGTTCCGTATCTGTATGTTGAGAGTGGCAAAAGTTTGGTTTCTGAGGCCTAATGGAAGGCGATTGCAGTGGGAACAACTGCAGCACGCTAATGCCTCACAGACAGACACAGTTGCTCTGCATGAGAATGATATTCTCCATCACTGCAGGAGCTTGAAGCGGAACTCACAACATCCAAGGTCCTTCTGGTGTCTTCTCATCTTTCTCTCTCTCATCCATCACACCCCTTAGCGCTACCTCTCACCTCCCCTACTGCCTCCCTCAATCTCTCTTACACCTAATTCCTCCACAGTTTTTTTTCCTCCTCCTATCTGAAAAACTTGTTTCAAAACAGCTGAAGACGGAGGGAAAAAAATGTGTTCGAGCAAGTGTAAGCAAGGACAGAGGTGTGATGCAACTGAGAGGGTTGAACAGTTGGACCTTTCCTGGTCAAACACCTTTAAGCCTATGGTTTAGCCACCTCCCACTCCCCCGCTCCACTGGTGTCACGTTGAGTTATATCTACCTTATTCCCTTCAGTTACTCTACAGCTGTGTCCCCTTGTTATGCAACGTCCCTGCATTGTTTCAATCGCAGTTTTCAAGGAACTGCAATTTTGTGAAGGCGCTGAGTTAAAAGTGAGAACACAGTACTGTTTTTTTTTTTCAGTGTTTTGTCTCAATATTACATAAGCAAAAGGTAAAAATATCTGGACCTGTCTTTAAAAGCAGATGGTGTGGTTATGACATCAGGCTCGTTAAATGTGGCTATAACTAGGGAGAGCCAAGGGTTGTTGTGCAGTACACCTCCTTAAATCCAGCTTCCTCTACTAACAAGGGAAAAAAAGATGTGTGTGTTTGTGTGTGAGACGAGCTGTGAGACTGAACAAAATTATGTGCTGCGAAAATCTTTAAATTCTCCTTTCCCAGTCTCTCATCTTTTGCTATATTAGTCTCTTGCCCCCCACCCCCACTCCTCATTTCTTTCTGTGTGGGTATTCTGTCACTCACTAGAATGTGGGCAGATATGGGATCATATTCATACTTCCAGATTCATTCTCCTAGCGACTCAGGAGCCAATATTAGCCACGCGGTCGTTGTTTTACCCATGAGCCCGTTGCCTTGGAAACATTACGTAAGAGGGAGTGGGATAGTGGGATGCCCCTTGCTGATTGGGAGACAAGGTGGCAGATCTCTCTTCCTTTTCCTTCGTATCCTCCTCTTGCATCTCGTTCTTTTCCCTTCACTCAACACTTGTACAAACTGTATGTGTCACAACACTAGAGCTGTTCCCTCGTACCACGTGTTGAATCAACTCACCTCCCGGCTCCTTCAAATAGAGCTCTGTCGTCAAAAACAGCATATCTATTACAGTTAGTCAGGCCTGCGCCCAAGCTTCAACTAAATTAAAGCTCCTGTTGGAGAAGTGATTTATAGCCCAATTGGAAATGTTTGTCCACAGTATGTGTACGCGCTCACTGACGCGCACCTGTGTACACACACCAGCGCATACACACACACTCACTCCACTCCATGTGCTGTGCTGTGTGTCATCCTCAGCTGTGGGAGGCCTTGGCTGGAGTCAGAGAGGATAGTGCTTTGTTGAATCCACTGAGACCACATGTTCAAGACAGCATGACTTGTCCTTCCATGGCTTCTGTACAAGCAAGGCCATGCTGTGTCTACATACCAGGAGGATGAGAGAGAGACAGAGGGATGTTGAGGGAGGACACAGAGTGGCCTTGGCTCTTCAGACAGGACAATTTGTCATCTGTATACACAATGACTTCATCTCTTTAGCTGAAAAAGAAACAGGATCAGATCGACACAGTTTTGAGCTCCAGTGTATAAGACTTAGAGGGATATAATAGCAAAAGTTGAATTGTAATATTCCTAGATGTGTTTTCATTAGTGCTTAATCAGTTGAAAATCTAAATTGTGTTTTTGTTAGATGAGAATTAACTGTACATAGAGAATCAGAGAGTAGAGTCATGAAAAATAGGAAAACATAACACTACGTCTGCTGTATAATGAGCAGAAAGGTACTGTGTAGTACTTCTAAGCTAACTACACTACTATACCAACTATACTACGACTATACTATCACTTTAACTCTACTGTAGCTGCATACTGTGTATTTTATACATACTAAGAATTTATTTATTTATTTTTTGCATATTTTATAGCAGTTTGTATTCTACCCTACTTACTTTTTATATATTCTATTATTACATTTAATTCTTTATGTTTTTTATGCTACAAAACCAAGACCTGGGTAAATATATTTCGTTCTATCATGTACCATTGATTGAATTACGATAAAACTGAGTCTGACTCTGATACTAGTTTATGTTTAAGCGTAATTTACATTAGTTAAAGTTGTAATAAGTAATCTGTGTACTCAAGAAGAAATTACTAATCACAAACACACTATTTCCCACAATAATATATAAGACTGTTTTATCAAATTGTCAAAGATATTTGTCTGTGGTGGATTTTTTTCAATTTCAGTATCCAGATAAGAGGCCTAGGGTCGTGTGTTCCTCACACACTGCATGTAGCTGTTCTAACACACAGGCATCCTAATGACAGTGAGTTCACCTGTGAACTAAAAAAGTGGACATTTCGCTCATGGACACAAGTGTGACAATTTTTTTTTTTACATATTCAAGTTAAATGAGCAGATCTGTCACAAAACCACCAAACAAAAGTTTGTCAAGTACAGGTGGAGAAAAGAACAACTTGATGTGTAGCTCATAGTATTTGTTTATGACACCTAAATGCAAAGCCAAATCAGTGATTAAAAGTGGCCGCTACTACATCGCTATTCATAAATTTAATGTGAAATGGTCAGAGCATCATCTGATCTGTCATTCATAGATTCAGAGCAGTGCATTTACTTTTATGCTTAAAAATGAGTGAAAGACCATTTTGTTGCAGTAAATCATTATTTGCCTTAGTAATTTTTTCAGATATTTCAGGAAACACAAAAAACTTTTTGAGAATTTGATGATTTAGGCAAAGAAGTCATTTTTGTCAAAAAATGACTTAGGCAATTATTTTAGAAAGGCTACAAAATGACAAATTAGAACTCATAATTCTGAGACTGAACCTTAAACCCTAACCTAAAACAGAACCAACAAGTGGTGCCAGGGACAACAAGCCCTACCCCTCGCACGTATTGTAGCTTATTTTGGCATGGATCCAGCTGATGTCATCATGTCTATGCATGTGCTGATGTCAGTATATCAATTACCTCTATATATGTCAGGTTTGAAGTAAATTTAAACAAAATTGATGTTTTCATAGACATTTGAAATTTCAATTTTATAATACATTTGAATTTTATAAGTAAATGGGGAAAAAAAAAAGATTTTAAAAATTTGAACTTCGACCTAGTTTTCTCAAAATGTAATCACATCTATTCTGGGTCACTGGTGATCTATAAACCAAATTTGGTATGAATTCAACCAACAGTTTTGCTGCTACTGTGTTAACAAACACACAAAGAAACAAACACAAAAACTGAAAAAAAAACAATACCCCTTGCCTCCCCTTCAGGGGGGTGGGGTAATAAGAATACCGATAACAACTGCAGTGATGCACATCCCTGCTTAAAGTTACTGTTAACTTTAAAACTGTTACACTTATTCAACTGTCCACCTACTATATACTTAGATATACTCGTAGGCTTAACCATTGCTGTGGTATGTGGTTTGAATTAATCTCTGCTATAGTAAGTTGCACAGTTAACCTCAAAATGAGTTTCTTGTGTAATTTGCATTTTTTCCAGCATGTAGCAAGCCAAGAAAAGAGCAGGGTGGGCAGCCCCTGTGTGAAGGAGCTGCCTTAATCCATGTGTTTAGCGAGCACCATCTGCTGCTTTTATTCAGATGGGAGTAGAAATATTTGGTTGATTAGGAGAGTATCTGCGAAGGATAGTCGCACCGTTACCACCGCTTACGGAGGACGCTCATGCTTGTTTGTCAACTGGTGTCTTGGAAAGCAAACAAAAGACAGATACACAGACACCAAACAAGCACTGAGGAAAAGTAGACATGTACATATGGATGTCAATGTGTAGCACTCACAGATACAGTAAACACACAGTAGTAACTCAGTGAATACAAACACACCAGCTGTGCAGATTTGAAAGGAAGCAAACAATTGCAATTACTGTTGTAACAATGAGTAAATAAACACAAGTGACCTGCTATATATTCACAATATATTCAGTATGACCACGTATAGTATCATATTTTTTTCCTTTTATGATATGACACAGTGGGGTAAAAAAATAATCAGACACTGATTTGTGGCAACACATACGTCAGGTTTAATTCTACAGTCACCTGATGGTTTTGTGAAAGCCTTAAACTAGTTGCAGATTATCGCTGATTACATGCTAATCTCATTAAATGTGATCTGAGTGAAGCTTATAATAGTTGGATGATGTTTCAGTGATTAAAACTCTACACTAACATTAAAACAACTAAACATATAGTTGTTTTTTGCTGTTTCCTTGTATTATTGCATGATAATCAGACGCTGTTTTGATTCTCTAGGTGCAGATCTCGGGGGCCTCATGGACCTGGAGTCTCTGTATCGTGGCGTTGAACAGAGCATCAATCACACGCGAGCTGGGCGCATACGGAGGCAGAGCTTGGACAGGGCCTACAACATCGAGGTGCTTCTGGGTGTCGACGACTCTGTGGTCCAGTTTCATGGGAAGGAGCACGTACAAAAATACCTGCTGACACTCATGAACATCGTAAGTGTCCATGAAATCTCTCCTCTGGTTTCATTTCTTCTTGTTTCTTCACTTCTTGTTTTATTATTTCCTCTTCTCGTGTTATATAGTAAATGTGTCCATCCCATTTCTCAAACACTATTCACCTGATTCTTTTCAAATTGGACACACATGGTCTTTACCGCTAGGAGAGGTGCACAGGTTGATGCAGGAATTTCAGGGGTTTTTTGTTTGTTTTTTTTCACACATTTTTGCAATTTTCAATTTAGACAATTTGTCCAACCAATTTCTTGGACATTATTCACTCAATTTTTACATTGTTTTACAAATTTTTGAAAAGTTTTTCAAAAATATTGAAAGTTAAGTCTCAAAATTCATTGCTAGGTAGGCAGGGTATCAGTGAGCAGGAGGGGCAAAGTGTTGTACAACTGGGCGGGGGAGTTGGTAAGGTCTGCTTACTTTTTCACTTGTCTCCTCTCCTCTCCTTACTTTCAACATGGCATAAATATCTGATCTCTTCCTTTCACTGAAAATTTACACTTTAAACTCATTTTAAAAAAACTATGGTCTGTATTTTATTACAGATTAAGGAGCATATACAGACACTTAAGTTCATTCTATGTAAAAAAAAAAAAAAGTTGATCATTGATGATAATTGTTGGTGATGATGATGATGATCAGGCAAATCTTAAATTGTACATTACACACACACACACACACACACACACACAATCATATGAATGCGTTGTCCTGTCCTGTTCTAAAAATGGTCTGTGACGTTGCCAGTCTTGCTTTAATAAATTGAAATATTTAAGTGGGCGAATGTTCGGTTGGAGTTCAGAGGGAGGTAAGTCACAGAGAGGTCAAAGAAAGAGGGTAACACACACACACACGTATACACACACACACACACAGAATAAGCATTCAATTCCCTCCCAACATGTTCTCATCCAGCAATCAGCCGCGGGTAATCCTTTCTTCACTATCTGAATATGATGAGATTTCATTTGTGCCTGTGTGTGTGTGTGTGTGTGTGTGTGTAAGAGTGTGTAAGAGTGTGTGTTAGGTGAGCCCTCTGCTCTGAAGGGGCTCCTACATATCGTTTCATCAGGGTTTGTGTCATGTCATCATTCATTGCAAGTGTGTTTGTGTGTCTAAGCAAAAGAGAGAGAGAGAGAGAGAGAGATGCAGAAACAGCAGGCAGTGTGCTCCAGGCCACAACAACACTTAGCCAAGCACTCATGCTCCCAGGTGTTTTTGCAAGTGTGTGTGTGTGTGTGTGTGTGTGTGTGTGTGTGTGTGTGTGTGTGTGTGTGTGTGTGTGTGCATACATATGATTGTGTGTCGGTGTGACAATGCAGACTTTAATCTTTGCAAATTAAACCTGTGGTGAAAGTGCTGTTTGCATTCATTTGTACGTGTGTGTGTGTGTGTGTGTGTGTGTGTGTGCTCCTGTTTGCCTTTGTTTGTGCAGCGACCCACTGCGCAAGAAACCAATCTCCGACTGTTAAGCAGGTGCAAGCATACAGCAACAAATCCTGCCACACCTCTTTGTCTCAGCTCAGCGCTTGAGAAAGAACAAGAGCCGCTGTGCTCTCTGCCTCCCCTTTTAGATATTTGTTAGACAATATAGGAGAAGGGAATACGCAGCCCTGTCGCAGCCCCCGTCTAATCTGTGGGGAAGAGTTGGAGAGACAGAGGGAGAAGGAGTATTTTAAACAGTGCATTCGGAATAAATTACTGACAGCGAGATAAACAGAAATAAATAAATAAGGGCTGCCTCCCACGCTTGGCATCTGGGCGACTTTCTTCTTGAAAGTTTGCTTTGCTCACTTCAGGATGGGTGTGCACTCTCTCTCTTTTATTTCTTTCCCTCTCTGTCTTTCCCTGACTCTCCAGTCTCTCAGCACTGACTCGCTTTTACACCAAGCTCTTTTGCATTGTTTCTCCCTGACTTGGGTAGTTTATGCCAACAAATCTTCAACAATGTTAAAAAACTTTCTAAGTATAATGTGAGTGATAACCCAGGTTTATGTGAAGACATATTTCAGTACAAGGTGGATTTATTCTCTATAAATGCACTCATACTGTATGACCACTTTTAGAGCTATTCTAATGGAGACAAGTTACCTTGGTGTGGCTGCAAAGATAGGAATAATTTTCTTCTTTATCTGCGTCGCTCTTTTCTCACAGACCTTGAAGTATTTGGTTCGTTCACATTTTTATTAGTAAATGTTACCTATTGAATTTTGCCAAAATAATATTAGGCGTATTTCTGATTTATCTAATTCAGGTCATGAAAAGAGAGCTATAAAAATGGAAGACATTCTAATGTCTCTGATGCACTGAGCACTTACTTAACAATTATGATTGTACTCAAGATGTAATCATCCTACAGAATATCAGCAAACTCCTCTCCTCCTGTTTCCTTTCCTCTCCCCTCACTTCCTCTTTTGTCCACTTATTTTCTCTTATTTCTCCTCTCCTCTGGTTTCATCTCTTGTTTGATCATTTTTTTCATTTTAATTGCTCTCCTCTTGTTTCCTCTTCTCTCGTTTCTTCTCTCGTTTCCTCTCTTCTTGTTTTTCCTCTCCTCTCATTTCCTCTCCTCTTGTTTCCTCTTCTCTTGTTTCCTCTCCTCTCATTTCCTCTCCTCTCATTTCCTCTCCTCTTGTTTCCTCTCCTCCTGTTCCCTCTCCTCCCATTTCCTCTCATTTGTCTCCTTGCTTCCACCACGGCATCAATATCTGATCTTTGCATTTCATTGAATGTTTACACTTTCAGCTCACCTTAAACAAAGCGATGCTCTGTCTTTTGATAGAACAGCTGTTACACTGTGGTATAGCTCCTTCAAACAATGAATAAAGAGTTGTCTGTTTCAGTGCAGAAGGTCATTCTGTAAGGTAAATAGTACACACTGGTTTTTATAGTGTTTTGTAACTAAATTTAATGCCTGTAATCTCTGCATCTTCCCCTCTCTCCCTAATGAATCTCTCTAGCTGTTTGTACTTTTAATGACTGCAGCAGTGAGCGAAGGGTCAAAGTGGACAATTTGGTCTTACATGTGTGTCTATATGATTTAGTGGAGGTTGGGGAAGACACTGTTGTCTGCAGGACATCAAAGCAGTCTGACGAAAACCTCTAAATCCTGTCTGCGAAGTTCACCCAGAGTGTTAGTGTGTGCCTGCAGGTGTTAATGTGTGTGTTTAGTTGTGTGTGTGTATTGGTAAGTCTGCTTCCCACTCCTTTCTCATGTGTTTGCCTCCATTAACAGTGTCATGTGATTTTTGTGGTTGCATCAATGGATCAATGATGGATCCACCCACGTAACTCACCATGCCATTCATTGTCTTTAGAGGTTAACAGTGGTGGGTGAGAATGCAAATCAAGGCCCATTCATCTTTTTTTGTGCCTCTTTACAATAAGGCTACTGTTTTAAATGGTTCATAATTACTCTTCATAAATCATCACTACTCTACAAAAATGGGCAGCAGTGGCCTGTTACTTTCCAAATAGTGAGGCCACATTTACCATAACTGTTACCTTCACATAAGGCTCCTGTTTGGCTTTCATTCCTCATTAGTAAATGTTGACTGGTAAAGGCAATAGATAAAGTAAGATCTGAACTTAAACAGGACAGATAAATTTAAAAAAAGCTAAATAAAAAGTTCAGATCTTGCAAAATACTGAACTCGTCTCAATGAATGAAAACTGCTCAATAACTTTTCTATAATTAAGGACTAATAAAGTGTATATAACTCAATCGTGAACTATTTACATATCCTTAAAGCAGTGTATGACTTTCATCACAAATTTTTCTTCAAATGTGTAAAACCACAGTGATAGCCTAATTATCACTAATCCATTAGTCTGTCCGTGCTTACACACCTGAACCACTTCCCTCACAGTGAACAATTTCTAAGATGACTCCATCATAAACACAGTCCGCTTGTTTACATAACAAACCGAAACGTCACTCGGGCCTTTTTCGGAAATTTTGTCACAAAGTGCATTGTGGGAATGGGAATTCCACGCAGGAGCAACAAAGATGGTAACTGAGTGAAAATGGTTTCTCACAGATCTGGCAAGAAAACGAGTGAGATCGCTACAACGTAAAATTATCCAGTCCACCAGCGTTGTTTTAAAGAATGAATATAGTCGGTGGACGGAGGTAAAGGCGACATTTGGGTTCAGTACTCACGAAGAGACAGCGAAATTGCTGCTGTGTGGAATACCCATTCAAGTAAAGCAATAATATAGAAAGTTATTTGGACCTGATATGATTTACTACCTGAACTTGCTGTCTCAGTTGGTCTAAATAGAAGAATAATGGTTTTCTAAAATATTGTGGAGTTCATGAACTCATTTAGCTGGTTGAAAACAAACTTCTCTAAAATTTCACACAAAAATTGCAGGTTAGATACTAATCTGTAGATTAGAGCAGGAGGAAAACCACCCAATTATAGAGAATATTTTACAATTTTACAAAGTAAATAGATCATCAACAAAGACAAAATGTACTCTGTTGACATAGGATGTGGGAGTGGAAAGTTCCTGGTGTTATTACATTATTTAGCCAGGGTGGTTTTCCTTGAGTTACACTGTACAAAAGCAGAGTTTCTGGTTTATAAAAGTAATCATTGATATTGATTTAGATTATTGTCTGCCTTATCTACTGAATGTGTCACAATTTTTTCACATATGGAACTGGTAAACATATTAGTAGAGCCATGAAAACAAAGTTTATTACATGGTCAATGGTTGAAAAAAGTATTTTGAGGTTATCACAATTATTAATTTAAAGTGTATAAGTGTATAATAGTTAACTGTGAAACATTTGATTATTCCCAATCACTTTTCTCTTTTTTCACCTTTCTACTTTTCAATCATTTTTCTTTAACTGTTTAATTTTCTCCTTCCTCCAGGGTTGTGCTGGTGTAAAGGCATTCTTTTCATTTTGTGTGATCCCACTGTGCCGTGAATTTATTATCAAAAACTCTCTACAATAAAACCAAATGAGGAAGGAGGATAGTTTGTCTGTGGTATCATGTGAAAAATCCATCAAATTTGTAGCCTCTTCCAATTTTATAAGTAGGCTGAGTAATGTGAGCAAAGGAGTCTGATTGATTGTCTCCATGTAAGTTCAAATCACCTACAACGATAATTCTGTCACAATTAGTATGCAATATTAAAAGTACTTACAAAAAAATCTGAAATAAAAGAGGAGCATTGTTTAGACAGCTTGTAAATTGTCGTGCATAGTGTGAGAGGGTTATTAAAAGTGATGGAGCAAAACTCCAAA
The DNA here is from genome assembly GCA_037367365.1 of Apogon talboti. Lineage (NCBI taxonomy): Eukaryota > Metazoa > Chordata > Actinopteri > Kurtiformes > Apogonidae > Apogon > Apogon talboti. The sequence continues at coordinate 29,779,441 of JAPQRQ010000002.1, forward strand.
GATATGTAATCATCCTGAATGATGGGGGAATAGCTGATACATCTGTATTGAACCACGTCTCAGTTAAAAACATGCAGCTAACATTATCATCTATAATTAGGTCTTAGAAGAGATGGGACATATTCAGAATCACTGGCACAGCTCTTTTAAGAAGTGTTCGGAGATAGTTGATGGGTATTAAAGTGATGTGAGACTATCAAAATTTACACTACCGATTTGGCATTATGTCTGGCATATCGCAGGTGACAAATTAAAGGAAAAACACAATGGGAGGACGGTACTGTCGACGTCCACAGGCCACAGAGGGTCACTGGATGATTTGATGAGCATGAAAACTATGTGGCATTTGCAGCTACTAGATCTAGATCCAATTGAACACCAGTGGGAGATACTGGGCCATTGTGTCAGAACACCTTCAGTCCATCACATGTTGAATATAATGTGGAAATATGGTGTTAGTCCCTTCAGCAGAATTCACAGACAAGATGTGTTGAAGCAGGTCTGGTGTCCTCATTGTACCTGTTATAAATGGGGTTGGTTCATTTTAATAATAAGGAGGAGGAGAAGGGTTCACTGAAACAAGCTACTGGAGAGTGTTGTAGCAACTGTTGTGGTAAATATGCTGTTGTCCAAATGCCAAGTAGAGACCATTGTGCTGTAATCTCTCAGTGGTGAACATCACATTGATGGATTTAGATGCTAAAGGTGCTCTTTCTGTCTACCTGTTTGTCTCACCTATTAATGGAGACCTTTAGAGATAGGCTGCAAAGTGTTAATTACATTCTCCATGGATATTAGTGGAGTCAAGGTGTGTGTGTGTGCTTGTTGGAAGAGGTAATGATGTGTGTTCATGTCTAATTTTGTTGATATACTGTGTATTAGTGAAGTGGATTCGGTCTGTACCCTCATGCCTCTGTTGTATGTCACTATTACTCTGCAGGTTCTGGGTGTCAGTGATGCACATTGTTCTGTCTCGTCCTGAAAGAAACCTCTCAAAGCACCGTAAAGTTATATTAACCCATAAAGACCCAAACATTCACCTGTGACCGAAACCATCTACTGATGTAAAGTGTTTAATAGCTGATGTGCCACTTGTCCTGTCAATTCATGTAAATAATTGGTGTAAAATGCAGTGTATCATCTTTTCATGGTCATCAGATATGACCCATTTGGATGTTCAGAGGCTCCATAGTTACCTTGGAAACACTGTCTTCTTCTACAACATTGATTCACCAGTAAAACCCATGGAGTTGGATCAATGACAGTGGACACACTTGGTTCGTGTTCAATTATTGATATATTCTACTGAAAAAGTCACTTTTTCTTCAGTTTTCTCTGTTTCTGATATAATAATCCTCAACTTTAATCTGAGACTTTATGAACATCTACATGATCAGTACATTAAATACAGGATAATACTTGATTTTTACTGGAAAAATGCAAAATACAGAGCATAGTATTAGAATAAATGGTAATAAATCACTTAAGAAAGGTTAAAAATAGAGAAAAGTTAATTTGGGAACTGCCACAAAAGTAGCACTTGGTCTTTATGGGTTAATAAGTGAGGCTTGAAAGGGAAGATAGTGTAGGTAATAATGTCACGGATAGGTAAGGAGTACTGTCATACTTAGAGCTCCGTTTCTGGGTCTCAGTTTTCAAACCCTTATTTAATTTATGTAGTACTTGTGCCAAGTTTTATTTGATGACTCAGTTCTGTCTTATCAACAGCAGAGTGTTTCTAATGCTTACTTTTTATTGCCTTTTTCAAAATGTTTCCCTACAAATTTTTATTGCCTATTAAATGAAGCCGACTCTCCATGGTGAGTTTATTTTCAAAAATCCTATGAGCTCAGGGTGTAAAGCACTGTGAAAATATTCAAATAATTGCAAAGTGTAAGCCTTAAGTGTTTATTACTGCTCTTATTGTCAAAAAGGACAAAGTATTTGACTTGTAGACAGAAACGGACAAATCATCACTATTATGTCACTCGAGGTATTATTGTAAAACATGTGAAGAGATTTACATCAAAATACATGCAGTGTTTTTGCATGTTTTATTATGTACAGTGATTGAGCAGATCAAGCACATCACTGCACACCTTCTCTGATCGCTGTACCCGTTCCTTTCCGGTCTGGATTCCTGTAAATTATTTCTACATAGAGAAATCAGGTCAGACTCCATGAAAATCTTTATACTTACTCTGTACTGCCTTTCCACTACGGCAGAAAAAGCTTGCGTTAGTTCATGCTGCTTTTTCACTGACAGTATCAGTCCGACTCGCCTTGACTTTAGCATTTCCACCGCATGTGAGCAAAGACCACCAGGTACTGTTAGATAATACATCTACTATCACCTTCATGTGAGCCAAAGTCATACTGAACATTATTTAAAGAGATTATCTGTGATATTGATATTCCAAATTCTTAACAACAGGAGGAAGTCATGCACCAGAACACACTTAGGACTACCAAAACTACGGACAAATCAGTGTTCTGTATCCACAGACTGTATCACCCACTGAATAAAGTAGAAAGCTCATTGTTTGATAGTTGGTCAAAATAACAGTGTCTTTCAATCTTCATGTGCTGCATTCGCTGATAGTTTACATTGTAGCTCTGTTAGCTTAGCTCTGTTTCTAGATAGAAAAACTTTGACTAGACTGTAAAAGCTGTTTCATAGCGTTTTCTCTGTGAGGCATTTTCTTCACTATGGGAGATCGGCACAGTGACTCACTACTCCCTGTAGTGGCCATATAAATCTGCCAGACTGTCAATATGAATATATTTATAGTATACATTAATGTCTTTGGCATAACTTCAGAACTCTCTATTCCAAACACTTTAATGATACTTTTGAGTCAATTCTGTAATTTTTGAAAATAGAAATACTCAATATAGCCTCTACAAAATCAAGTTACATCAGGATGTATGTGTGTCATAATGTCACAATGTAGGGCACCAAGCCAACCTGGAAGAAAATATGAAAAGCTTATGCTTATTCTTGATAAATTAACCACAGATTTGAGGTAATAACAATTTAATTCTCGCTTGAAAAACATCTTAATGTAACATTTAATTTAGGAAGTTATAAATGTACTTTTAGTGGAGCTTTAAGTTCCATTTTCCTCTATAGCTGTAGTTGCACTGATGGCAATGTCACAGTAGTTTACATTGCTTTGCAGTGAGGAGATAATATGCCCGCAGTGAAATGCATCATGCTTTTGCTAAAACTGAACCAAGTCAAGGCTAAGTAACATGAGGCAGCACCGTCAGTGGTTTTAAAAACACTTAATATGGACATATGTGGACGAGAGAGAAAAATTTTTCCAAGTAAATTCTGATAGAGGGAACATTTATCTAATGGAAGTGATCTGAGTTTTCCCTGGTTGCTTCTCATAAAATGTGAAAACATGACTTTTAACATGGACAGATGAGGAGACCATATTATTTCAGTTAGCAAATAGTAGAAAACAATTGTATTTGATGTATTTCATTTAGGAATGTTCTTCAGAAAAGGAGAAATAAATTTCTTTTACAATAACCTCACATTTTAAAACAATGACCCTTCCCAACATTATATATACCACAGAATATACACACAACAGCATCCTGTCCACTTTCAATTAGCTGTAATTACTGTACAGCTCACATTGCCTGTTGTCTCCTGCTTTCATTCTTCATTCTGTCCTCCTCCTTGCAGGGTTAAGTGACAGGCCCTGGCTGCATTATTTATCTCAAAGTAATGATTTTGTACCCTGCTGACCTCTGGGCCTGCATTAGTTACTACAGAAACAGATAGACGTAAACACAGTTTGACAAATCTGAGCTGTGGTGGATTCCTGTAGGCTGGTAAGTACTGATGTGTAGATCTTAAAAATAGTAGAGTACAGTGAGCTTCATTAATATGATACAGATACAGATATACTTTATTAATCATCAGATGAAATTCAATATCAATCAACTCAGAAAAGAAAAGACACTAAAAAAACAGTAATCAGTGAATTATTTACACAATATTCAATCTATTTTCCAGTGAGAAATATAGGAACTCAACTTCCTTATAAAGGGGAAATCATGTCTCAGCAAATCATTCAGTTTGAGAGTTAAGACTTGTTTGAGTAATAGTGTAAAAGAAGTAAAAGCACATAGACTATACAATTATCACAGTAAATTTCAAGTTTAAAGGCTGATTTTGTTTTCTTCCTGAGTGAAAGTTGAAAAAAAAATGTTACTAGTGATTTACAGTGATTATTTATGTCTGAGCGTGTCAAATATTTTAGAAATCTAGAGGTAGAGCATTTCAGACAATTAGAATGATAGCGATAATTACCAGGGGGTGGATGGACCAATCTCCGGGGCAGAAGTTGCCGAGGTAGTGAGGCTGCTCCACAGCAGCGGAGCCCCGGGGGTTGATGAGATCCGACCAGGGTATCTCAAAGCTCTGGATGTTGTCGGGCTGTCTTGGCTGACACGTCTCTGCAACATTGCATGGACGGTACCTTTGGAGTGGCAAACTGCGGTGGTGGTCCTCATATTCAAGAAAGGGGACCAGAGGGTGTGTTCCAACTATAGGGAGATCACACTCCTCAGCCTCCCCTGTAAGGTCTACACCAGGGTACTGGAGAAGAGGGTACGGTCGATAGTTGAACCTTAGATCGAGGAAGAGCAATGCAGTTTTCGTCCCAGACGTGGAACCGTGGACCAGCTCTTTACCCTTGCTAGGGTGCTAGAGGGGGCATG
>JAPQRQ010000002.1:29784280-29798602 GCA_037367365.1 Apogon talboti
AGTAGAGTGGTGCTGGAGAGGTGCATGGCATTTCTGGACCATCCCCTCTCAGCATGGAGTTTTCAGGGGCCACCAGTTTCACTCAGACACTTGGCTGGTTCATTTGTTTTAATCCCCACCCCCCAGTTTGGGATGAAACCCTGGGGAATGTGTATTTACTCACTCTCACCTTCACTGGCAGTATGTGCTCCTGTGTGCACAGAGGGGTGAAAAACAAACATTTCTTGTTCTGTGGCATGCATATGGAATGAGGCGTTCTTTTGTGAAACAGCACAGTTGATCAGTTTCTCTACATCTTTGCACTGAACAGTCGATTATAAAACTGCAGGGGCATCACTGACGCTGTCCTCCTGTTACCAGGACCCTATGGTGAACCACAGAGCCTCCCTGCCTTCAACTATACTGGAGATTGGCTGTGAATTGAAATGACTGGCAGCTCCTTTAACAGTACAGTAGTTGGGCTTTGTAAGGCATGAGTCACCAGAGGAGGGCTCTGTCAGAAGTCACCGGTAACAAGTCTGCAGGTACAGACACAGACTACAGCACATGTTCCCTCCAATTCAGGCCAAGTTTGCAGAGAATAACAGGTGTGCTGTTAATGAGGCCATCGACGATGGGTTTGATGTGAGATTGACGGGGACTGAGGCTGTCCATTGTGTGTTTGTAGAAGAGATGTGGGGAGAGAGAGAGAGGGCAGTGTCTGTCTGAGGCAGGAAGACATGGAGGTAAACACAGTGGCTGTTAGTCTGGTAGCATTGACAGCTTTATCACCACCACAAGGTTTATGGCTGTGTTGGTGCGTGTGTATCTATGTGGGGGAAGGGGCTTGCATGTGTGATTAAGGGATTGGTAGATCACCGGCGATTTTACATCACAGCATTGCACAGTTTCTTAATACAATGTGTGGCAGAGCAGGCAGCAGAGCACCACACCATCCTACTGGTCTATCTGTGATTTGTACAGTATCAAACTTGTTGCTATAGTAGGGATGCATGTATGTATGTACTGTATTTGTCTTCTAAATTCAACTATTGCCCTGTTGTAGAACTGCCTCACATGGCTAACATTATTGAAAGTGGAAGCTGAGTTTCCAAATGAAAAAACAAAAAAAAAAGCATCTGCCATAAAAAGTACCTGGAGCAAATGTCTGACAGTAATAGAAATTATAGCAGTATTTTCAGATTTTACTGCTTTTAACATGCTATACAGTCCTGCTGCCCAAATCATTTTACTTTGCGATGCAGCTGGATTCACAACATTATGTGAGATCCTGCAGTGAACACAGTTTTACCAAATGTCTACTCATGCTACACATTTCTACAATCCCATCTTTTTTCCGTTCAAACACATACTGACTTATTACACACATGAGTAGAGTAAAAATAAATAAATAAATGAAACACCCTCCATTCCCAACACCCACATGTAGAGGGATGGATATTTACTTTTTTTTTTTTTTTTTTACTAAAGCTGATATATTTCATAATTTATAATAAGTTCCTACTAGAAATTGCATTGTAGTGAAACTAAATATATTTCCAAATGTTGTCATCTCTAATTTTATTCACACATCATCTCTTTGGTTCTGCTTTTTGGGGAAGCCCCTAAAAGTCCACAAGCGTCAAAACATTTCTACCCAAACCATGAGATTGTCAAGTACATTAGATTTTTTTTTCTCCTCCCACCACCTTTGCATAAGCAGTCCCTCAGCCCCGGCAGGAGCTGTGCTAAGACAGGACAGAACATTGTGACGGCCCGTGAACCCGACAGTCCTTTGGCTACACGGCAGCTTTCCCACTGACACGGGGATGATGAGAGTGATCTCGCTGACAGGCCCAGTCAGACCGGGTTCACGCGTGGAACCACTTTGTCACAGACGGCTGCTCTGTCACAAGGGCGAAGGATCCAGAGATGGAGAGAGAGAGAGAGAGAGGAGGAACAAGGGATTTTGATGGAGCGAAGTGGGGATGTCACAGTGGGGACTCAACAGGCATCTAATTACCTCCCAACAGGAGCCTTGACTCCATGGAAACGCTCAGCGCTCTCCAGAACTGGTCTGAGCTGCCTCCACATGGCCCGCATTCTGTCATATGGGCAGCTATTGATAGTCTGTCTTTATGGATCAGCTGGATCAAACAAGCGATGATATGATTAGATCCCATCGGTGTGTTCAATAAACAGCTGGAGTAAGAAAATTGATTACTGCCCTGGCTATAGGATGTAAATATTCAATTATTTATACTATAGAAACAATTTACGGTCGGTGTAGCCTCCGTATTGCTAAGACAAACGATGTCTATTTTGTAAGTATAAAGAAAATATTTTCAGACTTAAACAAATCACAGGTTGTGTAGTATCAAAGTGAAATTACTAAAGTAAGTCTTCATACTATAGTTTTGCTGCTCGATAGAAAACCAAAACTCATTTTCCAGCTATTCTACAAGAGGAATCTGTTGTATAAAACACACAGTTTCTTTGTATTCACACCAAACCACCAATAACAAACATTATTCTTCAGTTTATTAGCACCACAAAGCTCTGCATGACAAGTGCAAAGCTGGTTCTGAATACCATCTGAAGCAAAAATGCACTGTATTTCTGCCTTTGATGTTGTTATGCTTAATTTAGATCATCTTCTGAAACTTCCAGTCTATTTTTATATTGAAGTATATATCGCAGAATAAATAGAATTGCCGTGTCAGTTTTATCCAATAACGTGCAGCATAATTACAGCAACTTTAGTCAGAACATCATTTTTGGTTTTTCTGTCAGTACTGAATGAAAATACAATATGCATCATAGAAGAGCAATAAGTGTCAACTAATTAAAGCCAATCCACTTGAATGCCTTTTCAGTACCATTTGTAAACCTCTTTTTAATCCAGTAATTTGAGCAGTATATCGGTAGCTGCTTGTGATTTTAGACTATATCAGTCAGGACATTTTGTTTCCTTTAGTAGCCTTGAAGGAAACCAAACCAAGGAAAAAAAGGTCATTATCTAATTCCATCTGTTTTACCTCTGACACAGGCTGTTGAGTTTATCACTAACTTTGTCGATATCTGCATCACCATCATGACCACTGGGGAAACCCCCCACCCCCCAACAGACAAAAGACATCTTTGAAGGTTTATTTATGTTCACATCCGTATTAACATGAAACAACTAGTTGCTAATGAATGAAGCATGGGTTCTGACCTTTGCCTTTCCGTGTTAATACCAAAATACATGAGGCAAGACATGAACAGACCAGGCCATGTATTCCCGTAACGCTAATTAGTATGCTCCGACATCATACATCAGCCGTGACGTACCACATGGCCTCTGCCAATGCTAGCTGTAATGAGCAGATAGATCTACTTTAACAGAAAAGAAGACAGCCATGATGAAATTAGTAACATCTCATCATTAGATTTGCATATTACTCATTTTACTACAACTGTACAGGCTTCATCGGGGACAACGCAATGCTGATTGGAGATTTAGATGAACAATTTAGTCTTAAAATGCTCTTCTAGGACTATTGTGCTTCATGTAGGCATTGTTTTATTCAGCATTACTCCACTCTGTTTTTCGCTTCTGTATTCTTCCGTTCACTTGGCGAGCTGGTAATTCCTCATAAGTGGCACTTGAGGCAAAATTACATCTGTTTAGTACAGAAATAAAATTACTCTTGTCTGATTCTGCCTCAGTGGAGCATTGCATCGAGGCTGGTTGTAAATTGAAATATTATGAATAATATATGACTGACTTTTTAAAGCAATATGACCATTGTGAATGACAGATTTAGGGCGCTTAAGGCTCACACACGTGCTACATGCTCAATAGGAGCCAATATATGCTCGGCTCCAATTTTCTGTAAGTAATATGATAGATTGCTTCAGCACATCACATGTCACAAACCTTCAATTCATTTTCATACAGAATAGAGTGAGCCATTTATTTTTTTCCACATATGTGAAGTGGTTTTAAAATGGAACAGGCGGATAATAATAATTGGTCTTAAAAGCATGGACTTTGTCTCAGGTTGAAGATTTTTGTACGACTCATTTTGATTCTGTGTAAAGTAGCTGTGGAACGAATATGACACGAGGAGTTCAAAGTGTGCATATTGTCCTTTTTAAATGTTTCATCTTTCAGTTTTGTGTTCAAGATGCAAAACATCATGGAAGTGCAGCCGCGCCTCTTGGATAACACTATCACAGATGGTTGTTTTTACAGGAATGACTTCACTTGGACTAAGATACACTCTGAATCTCTGAATCTGTCCGCCCAGTTGCAGATCCGTTCACATAAGTAGATCCACATCCACAAACTGAAACCCAAACACACACACACACACACACACACACACACACACACACACACACACGTACACAAGTGTGTCCAAACTCACACAGGAATGAGGGTGGCTCCACACGTGCGCTGGGCGTGTCCATGAATGGTAATTCCCACTGAGCTTTGCATCGGGACTGACGGAGCTAGTGGGAGTGGAACAGGTGCCAGGATGTTACTGTGACGCCGCTCAGACACTACAGGGGAATTCCACCAAAGGGATGTGGGGAGCGTGTCCCTGTTGAGCCCACAGTGTGAGTCCCAACCTCTGTCAGCCTCTTACCACAGACAGAGGCTGGGGAATGGGTGGGGAGCTGGAATGCCTAGACTGTAACTCAACACTGTGTTTGGCTGCTGTGTGGGTGCAAGTGTGCATACTTGTGTTTTTTCAAGACACAATGAACTCATTTGTTTTCAGATCCACTCCTCACTACACACACACACGCCATTAACCACCAATAGTGCATTGGTCTGATTTTGTTGCAACTTGTGTGCAGTGACATATGTGTGGTATTTTACGCTCTCTCCCTGTTGTCAGCGGTGCAGCTCAGCAGCCAGGTTGGCTCTGCACCCGCACCTCGGCATTCAGTCTGGACGCCAACACACTTTTGGGCTCCTGTAGAGACTGGGGATGATGGTTGAGGCACAGGGCCAAAGAGCCTCCCATGCCAGCGACTCCCACTGGGAGAGCAGGCTGTTGCAGGGCCATCTGTACAGGCGTCCTGACTGGGCTCATTGGAAAGTAGGGCGTGTAGAGGGATAAAGGAGGAGGGAGTGATGGAGAGGATGTGTGGAAGGGAAGTGGCTGGGGAGGGAATGAGGGGAGAAAGATACTGGATGACAAAGAGGTGTTTACTTTCTTTTAAACCCCTGCCATCATGAGAATTATTTCTCCAGTCGCGTTGTTTTAGCTTTCAAAGAATGTCGTGCAAAATTTAGGCCAGAGCAATACACAGAGGTAAGCAAAACAGTGTCAGGAATAAAAATAGTCGACAATCTGCTTTTTTAGAGTGCAATCCCGAAATAGATGAAGAGTGGAAATTGTAGTGTGCTAAAGGAGCAAACATGTGGATCCTAAATTAGAATGGAAGTGTTAGAGTATGTAAATTGGTCGATGAGAAATGAGGTGTAATATAATAGAGTCTGCAACAGAAGAAAGGATTTTAGTGAAACTGGCAAGAGGTAAGCTTAACATTCAGAAAGCCTAGACTGTCTGTGCACTACCCCTAGGGGGTATATCACCTTCTCACCCTCCTCCACAGCTTACCTTTCCTCATATCTCACTCCTATACTCATCGCATCTTCGGGCGAGGTACAGCTACAGTTTTCACTTCAGTCCTTTTACCTTTGTGAAAGCAGGAGGCAGCCACAGAAACATAACAAAACACTGCAGCAATACCGTCACCGGATATTTGCTCTTCTCACATCTGATTATGCGCCACTGCCAAAAGAATATATCGCAACTTAGATTTCACTCTCAAGCTGCTGTAGGGTTTCTCAGTATCATTACGTAATGTCCCATATAACTTCTATTCAGTTACATGTATGGAAAACCATAAAAATGACTAAGTACTGCAGGAGAACAAATTCTGATATAAAGTGATGTTGGCTTTCCAAAAAAGCCCTTTGATTTCAATCTGTTCTTTTAAAAAATAATCTGCTATGGATTGGATTGGCCCAAAACATGACTGTTCATGCTTTATCGAAGCTCAGTGAAAAAATCCACATTGGACAAAAGACAAAAATCTTGTTTCTTAATGCGTGGAATAACTCAAATGGAATTCAGAAATGTAAAAGCTTTGATGTATTTTCAATTTTACCGTCACTATAAAAAGGCCCTGGCTTGTGATACTATAAATAGAACGTGTATATCGACCTGTAGTCCTGTCCTTAACATTCATTTGGTGATGATGAATAGATGTGAACAGAGGTGCCGATGAATCAAAGTCAACCGTGTCAGCTTTAGTGATTCTTGTAAAGTCTTTCTGGTGAAGACCTTTTTAAATGTCCCTCCTTTAGACGAAGCCTATATGTAACCAAGAAGCAGAACGTTATTCCAACAGTGACCTCAGAGTGACTTTGGCTCTTATACTACTGTTACTGTACTCATCAGCCCCCACCAAAGAACTTAAACGTTCACCTTTGACCCCTATCTCCTTAATGATTGAGTTCAAACAGTGGTTTGATTTGCTCTGAATAACACTCTTCAGTCTCGGCGGAGCCCTGACTCTAATCCTGATTGTCCCTTTTGCACATTAACCTCTAAACCTCCTGCAGCCCATCAGCAGTTGTCGCTCTTCTTCTCACAGACTTACATTGGTAGGCACGACTAATAATAAATATGTGGGGAAACAGGTTTTACAGAGACCGCGATGGAGATTAGAAAACCAAGATTAACAGAGTTGTGAAGCTGTGTGACAGTTTCAAGAATGTCATTGTTTCATGAACACAATGACTATGCACCTCCGGCTTAGTCCCACATACACACCCAGAGAGTCGAGGGTGTTGATAAAGACTGCACGTCTCCAGACAGTGCCATTCTGTTAATCATGATAGAACAAAGCAGGCAGATCCCCTGATGGCAACGATAACACATATGCACACACAACAAGGCACATGCATGCACGCCGCATGGGCCACGAACAATGACACTCCCACAGCTGTCTAGACAAAGTGCAGGGCTGCCGTGGGCTGGCTGTTGGAGATCTCAGGGGGGATTAGGGCACACACGACTACATTCACCTGTTCTTAGCTGCGTATGTTTTTTCATGCAGTGTTGATGTAATGTGACAGCCACAAAGGGAGCCGGGTCTATCACGAGGTACGGAAACAGGTTATACATAGAGCACATAGAGCACTGGGGGTGAAGTCTTCATCACACTATAATTATCCATTATGTTTACCTGGACATACTGTAGCTGTACAGTCTGAAATGCATTTACCAACCATTAAAATTGGGGTTAAATTGGGTCAACCATTCTTGGGAATAATTCTAGAGTTTACAGGAAGTGCTGAATTTCATTGAAGGTCAAATTAGCTCCCCTGGTCTCTTGTGCTGAATTCTCAAGTGAATTCTGGGAATTGGAGTACAAGAACTCTACTGCAGCCAAAAATGAATAAGATCTTACCAGCTGCCTCTTTAAAACTGTTCAAATAAGCCATGAAAATCAGTACATGTAGGACTTTTTCTGCTACAGGTTTTCTTGCTCTGGTACGACAGTAGCTACAGTATGGACGTTAATACGAGCAGACTCGGATAATGCAGTGGAACTGACATAACTGAGTCAGTTTCCAAACTCGTATTCTGCTTATGCTGCTGTTACATTATACTGTATTTCAGCATGTCATAGGTACAGATTTTAACAGCTCCAAAGTAAAACAAGTCAATGCACTTCACCAGGATACAAGTTACTTCTAGTTTGTGTTTAGGAGCTTAGATGAACAAAATTACATATACCTCCTCAAAAAAATCAACTTCACATAACACTCTTACCCACTAGTAATGTCTTAAATTCACCCTACTCTTGGCAATTTTCTTTTGGGATATACAGCACTGTGGGTTTAAATGAGCATGCATATATATTTCTCATTCTCTTTAGAAACAACAAGAAAATACAGGAAATATGTGCGCAGCCTTAAAAGAAGCACAAAAAACTGAACTAAATGGGTTCTAAAGGTTAAAGTTACTATTTAGTGTGACCTCTGACCCCATGATAAGAAACAGCACAAACAATTAGAAACATCTGAAATGTGTTGAATGAAACCTGGTATAAAACATCAGAAAATTAATGCAATGCATCTCATATTGTCTGAACAAAAGTGTTACAGTCATGTTAAACTAAATACTCTATAGAGGGTATTTTTTTCCTTTAGCTTTTGTTTTTCCTACTGTACATACTTCTCCATATATCCAAATTGGATCTTAATACAAAGACTGAGACATGCATATGTGTGGTTATTATAACTTTACTAAATCAACAAACCAAATGTTGACCTAGGACTTTTCCACAGATCTGTAAGTTTGTAATTATCTTGTTGCCAGATACGATAAAAGCATCTGCTGCTTGGTGAGATTTTGACTCATTTGCTTTAACTTGCAGATGCATCCTTGCAGTTACCCATAAGTTCTACTCCTTCCAAAATATGTTTTAGATGCAGAGTGAGAACTTGGCCCAGGAAGATTAGCTGCTGCAACACTGAAGCGAATGTGGATCCTAATAAACTAATAACCTGTCACAGACTGACGCTGCTGACTGGTCTATCATAAGATCTACACATTTGTATTTGCTGGAGGGAAGAGAGGAGAACGAATGAGGAAAAATAAGGAATGTGAAGATCATCACCAGCAATCGAGGAAATCATCGACAGTGCGAGCACGTTGACTACAACTCTCTGTTTCTCTCACATACATAGATGAATACAAACAGTGATGGAGGAGTGTGTGCATGTGTGTCTGTATGCACGAGATGCCTCGCGGATAAACTCCTGGATTTACTCACGCAGACTCCTAAAGCTGAGCAGACTTTGTCTTCCTGTCAGTCCTATTACAGAGGACGTTTCTCCTAGTTACTGTAACGCTCTGTTGTTGCATTTGTGGTATTGCAGAGGATTGGTCAATTTGTTCAATTCTCTGTTTATCAGGTGGTGTGTTCTGTGTGGTTGCATGTACCAGTAATCCCGAGAGGGTCATTGCAAGGACACTTTTGGGTTTACTCCTATTAGAACCTAATTACTGCTATGTGAGGAAAGTAGCTTGCATGTTGTATTAAGGAACATTTTGGCAAACATTTTACATTATATTAGCAATATTTTTCCGTGTTTGGCATTGCAAAAAAAGACAAAACTCAATTTAGGTCAAACTGGCCTGCAGATAATCAGTCATTTTACATGTGTGCATGTGGTTTGCCCCGTTGCAGATTAAGCATTTAGATGAGGTCAGTTTAATCAGATGTCCACAGTGTTGCCTGCCTGGGTAAACACATTGCCCCCCCTTTTACAGGCTAGAGGAGCAGTTTGTGCAATGGGAAGCTGATTATAGCTCTGAGGAGCAGAAAGAAGATGTCGTCCCTCTTAACCACAACATATATTATGAGTGATAACGCTGTGGGTGTCAGTGGTGTGAGTAGGGAGGAAGGATGTAAAAGCGCCTCACTGAAAGACAAACCCTCCCCCAGCCTTTGGAGCGTCTGTCTGTGTGTGTTCATGTCTAGGTGTGTACAAGTGCATGAATAAGTACCCGCATGCTTATGTGCAGGGTAACAAGGAGAACAAAGGAAGCTGAAGCTCTCACACAGGAAACTTGAGACGCTGGTTGGTTCTGCACGGCAGCCTGTGCTTGACCTTTCACCCCTGGGACTTAGGACACTGGTTTACTGAGGATGCTGATAGGTACGGGGGATGGGAACATGAAGGTCACCCATGCACGAAACCATTCTCATGCAGCAGCCCCAGGACTTCTGTTTTGTCTGCCACCACTGAAAGCTTTTGTTGCCAATGCATTTCTCACAACAGACAGAGCTGCAACATCTTTTTTAGTTGATCACTACACATTTTATTTGCGGTACCTCACTGTGAAGGTATTTGTTTTAAAGCTCCGTCTTATCACCTTTACGAGAGAGGGTGAAAGTATTTTTGCAGTAATTCTGTTAGAACCTGTGTGTTTGCAAGTGTACATAATCAGACTTATCTTGCAAAAAGCAGGAAGAAAATAAAATGTTTACATGTGAATTAACTTCCTGTTTGTTGCACAAGGTCTCACTGTCAGCATGTGGGTTTGCTGCATTTCTTGTGACTCCCACAGGCAAAGTGGGGATTTGACCACTGAACTTGCCTGAAGGCACCCAGAGACTGCAGTTGTCCTTGGTGATGATGAGTGATTCAGGTAGACAGAGTGACTGGGTTTGGTCAGCGAGATCAACGCATTATATTTTTTTAATCTGTGAACTAAATAACAGAAAAAGTCAGAACCTGTGGATGTGTTACTGAGAAACTTCTGCAATTTTTTCTTTTTAAAAAGAAAACACTGAATTAGTCCCTCTATAGGAAACTAACTGTGTGAACGCCAGTCATGATCATTGTAATTGCACTCTGAGGGTCACAACGTGTATTTGTAGTATCTCTAGTTTTGCATAAAGCACAGTAGGTGCTTCTTGCTACTACAGCTACAGCTTCTTGCTACTACAGCTGCAGCGTTGGTTCAATGAAGGAAGAAGCATGTTGAATTTTTAAAACGTGTAACCCAAAGCGTTCTTAAAGGAAAAGACATACAGGCCAGAGATGGAGGACACACAATAGCTTCTAGGCAGCAACAGTCTCCACGGTGACTGAATGACCCACATTCCGTCGTCTCCTCTGTCTTCTCGATGTGGGAGATGGGGCAGCTGTTGGTGGGGGGGGGGGTTCCGTATCCCCCGACGACCGCACCGCTTCATCAGTTGGAAGGAATGAGTGTGTTTCTGTGTAGTGTGAAAAGGAGATGATACACTCAAGACTAAGAAGAAAGGGAGAAGACTCGGCTGCAGAAAAACTGTGGACAGAGGTGGATAAGTTGTGCTACCAATTAGCAACATTGGGAGATACACTTCTTTTTACTAAATGAAATGTACTTCCCCTCCTGAATTTCCAGTGCGTAAAAAACCCTTACCTCATTACAGCTCTGTATTCTATCTACACTTGTCTGATGGTATTTTCTCTTCCTCTTTCTTCTCTGTTTTGTATTTCAGCCAGGAATGCCCCAGACTGTGTGCTCAGGCACCATGTTCACCACTCCCAGTGGCTTCAGCCCCCATCTGGCCTGTGCTGAGCCTGGGGAGGAGGAGGAGGAGGCCCCTCAGGAGGGTCCAGGACCTGGGGCTTGCCTGGCTGATGGGCCCGCTATTACCTCTGCCTCCCTGGACACCCTGATCCAGAACCTTCTGCCCACTGCCGATTACTACCCCGAGGTGAATGTCACAAACAGACAAGAGAAGCACCGTGAACTCCTCTGTTTCAGTTTGTAGTGGTAGTAGCAGTAGGGGCCTGTTGGATTACAAGCTCCATATGCTTGTTTTAAGTGCTCTGCTTCCTTTAATTACAGAAAGCTGCAGTGTTTTGTTTTTTTTTAACTGATGTAGAAGCAGTGTCTTAGTGAATGTCTCCTTCTGTCCGTTGACAGAAAGCCTATGTGTTTACCTTCTTGCTGAGCGCTCGTCTGTTCATTCCTCCTCCGGAGCTCCTGGCGAGGGTGTGCGAGCTGTGCATCAAACAGCAGCAGCTGGATCAGAGCCCACTCGATACGGTCAGCACTGCACCACGCACAAATACTTACTCATACACATACACAAGCTAATAAACAGACAAACAGGCAAAGAACCAAAACCAGACAAAGCCAAAGCAGTTTCTTTGTTCCTGCATGTAAACAGTAAGCACTTGTTTTTACTCAGTTGAAATATTGCTGACTGGTTCTTTTTCACTTCTTTAACAACAGGCTAAAGTGCGCAAGTTTGGCCCCAAGATCCTGCAGTTGCTGACAGAGTGGACGGAGACGTTCCCCTCCGACTTTAGGGATGAGAAAATGGTTGGATATGTTAAGGACATCATCCACAGGATAGCTCCATGTGATGAGGTATGACTGCAGGCATGTTATAGTGGCCCACACTGTACAAAGGCACAGGTTTCCATTAAAATATGTAGATGACTTTATGCAGGATAATAGTGAGAAAGGCAGATTTGTGATATTGTTTGCCATTATAGCCTTTATAGGCTGCAGCTACAGTGAGGAAAGCTCTGATGGAGATGATATTTGATTATCATCACTATAGCTGTAGTGAGATGATGGAAGGAGTCAGAGTGTCAGTGCGGGGTGAGTGGCCACACCTCCGTGGGTACACAATCTTGTATTACAGGAGAGGAGAGACGAGAGGAAGGAAGGATGTTAAAGGAGTGGCCCTATCTGCAGCCTCAAGGGAAAATAGAGGGAGAGGAGATAGATGGAGAAAACTGGGGGATGGGATCCAGGACCACAGCGAGCAGAAGAAAAAGGTGAAGGGAGGAGGGCGATGGAGTCAGAGGGGAAGACGAGGAAAAACTGAGGGAGCTGAAGGGAGGAGAGAGAGAGAGAGAGAGAGGGGAAGGGCAGGTGGTGATGAATGTGCTGCTATTTACAGCAGGCTGCCTACTGTATGTGTATGTGTGTGTGTGTGTGTGTGTGTGTGTGTGTGTGTGTGTGTGTGTGTGTGTGTGTGTGTGTGCGCGCATACATATGGGAGCTGTGGCTGTGGGTCATTTGTGAGACAAACTGACCTAACGGCCTCCGTGACCAGTCATCAGGAGAGACCAACACATTCCTGTGCAGAGTGCATATGCCTGCTGGTGTGTGAAATTATCAAAAAAATCATCTTTATTCAACTACTCAACTAAGAAATGGCATATCTCTCTATATTCTTGGGCTCATTAAATCATTTAAAAGTCTATGTAATCATTTCAAAACGCATTGCCATTGCCATCATACTAAATATTCTTTTACTTCACGTACTGTCACACAGAGATATAGTTAATGTGGTACCAGTTTAGTTACACATTAACATTAAGTCATTTCAGTTCTTTACAAGTCTGTAGGTCATATAAAATATACATAAAGTGCAGATAATCAGTGGTTTTCCAGCTTTTGAGCTCACATTATTGCATATTTGAGCTATAACTTTATTTTTTGCCAGTTATTTACTTAAGAGCTGTTCTACATTTGGTTTGTGTATTGGTATGAATCTGTTGATCAGAATATAGGGGTCATGATTCAATATACTGGAATATATTTCGACACTGTGAGTATTTTATATTACATTTTTTAAAATGTACTTCTTAAAACTCACTTTTCTCCAGTCTTTATATTTTAAGTATATCTGAGGGTATATTACAACAATGAAATCTAGTGATAGGTCAGGTGTTAAATCACACAAAACACTTAATCTAAAACATAAAACTTAATCATAGCGTAATGACAGTAATGAAGTATATCGATGTTTCCTTACACATCTATTCATCCTTGCCGATAACAGCCATTAACATTTATATCTACATGTTTTTTATAGGCTAAATTGTAATTAGTTAAATAAGGAGCTCCACTCAGAAGACAAAGTACGACACTTACGATGTGCTTTTTTAATTTATAGCTGTTGGTAATCTATAAAACATAAATAATGCATCTCCTCTCCTCCTCCCTTCACCTCTACCTCTTCCTCAGGCGTACTGGAAAACCCTGAACCAGGTGCTTCAGAAACTTAGCCAGAGGCTAGCCCTCATGAGCCAGGGGGAAGAGAGCATCATGAAGGTCTCCCTCAATGCCTCCTCCATCTCTGACAAGCTGGTGGCCTTCAAGACCAAGCCTCAACCCATCCAGAAGGACATGCTCTCCATCTGCAGCGACCCGTACACACTGGCACAACAACTCACCCACGTGGAGCTGGTGAGGAGCAGCCGAGGGAGGGAAGGCTGGGTTAGTGGGAGGTCAGGGTGAAAGACGATAACAAAGATGGACAAAGAGGGGAGTATGCAATGCTTAAAGGGGGTGGGGGCTGAGGTTTGAGAAGCAGTGGCAGGTCCACAGTCCAAGTCAAGGCCAGAAACATGAAATAAAAGGCGTCAAACAGAGCGGAGGTGTGAATAGAATGGTATGTGAGCGTGATTGAACGTGCATAACTCAAAAATGGGAGGTGTAATAGCAGACTGAAAAGAGCAGAAACACTTAACACTTTGATCTTGTAGCATTTAGCATAACCTTGATTTTTTTTCTTGGCAGCTAGTGCTTCTCATTCAGTGTATTTTACTATAAAGAACAAAGGGAATAATGCAGTGCAACATACCTGATATCTGCTTTATCCCTCACATGGCATTCATGGTGTCTTCAATCTATTCATGTGTGCATTGATGATGAGCACGTGTGACTGTGTGTGTGTGTGTGTGTGTGTGTGTGTGTGTGTGTGTGTGTGTGTGTGTGTGTGTGTGTGTGTGTGTGT
>JAPQRQ010000002.1:29798702-29818851 GCA_037367365.1 Apogon talboti
AACCTTTGGACTTGCAAACAAAACTTTTAAAATGACAAAACATTTTGGTCTACATGCAGAAGTTTCAGATTTGAAATAAAAGAACATGAGAACACAAACGATTTTCTTAAGCTTAAACATTTTGAAACCTTAATTTTTGTTTTCAAATCTCGTTTTTTTTGTTTCAAATCTGTATTTTTGTTTGCCTTTTTGTTCTCTTTGATTGAATAATAAAGAAACAAATTATCTTTATACGAACTCACCTAACATTCATTGTAAATAGTCCGTTTGTTACTGTAATTACAACATTTGTGCTAAACTATGTAAGTTTATCGCATTAACTCTTTAAAACCTGACATGTCATCGCTGATACAGCCTGCACATATACAGTTTGGATGGCTGTAACTCTTTCACTGTTTGTGCAATTGGAAAAATTCCAATGGTTTCTGAAACCTGAGACGTTGTGCTTTATAGGTTTTATTGGGTTATTATGGTAATTTCACTCACGCCTGGACTAGAAGCTGGAGAAGAAGCCATTTTAGCAGTATTATAACATGCAGTTAATTGTAAATGACTGCTAGATTTTAAAAGTTCTAAGTGCTCTGGAAAAATGGACAAAATGACTCACTCACAACATATTTTCTAACCTTGTTATAGTCAAAATATGAAAAAAAAAAAAAGTCCAGACAGACCATTTTAGGGTTAGGGTTTAAAGGGTTAATGTCATGGTCTAGGCTAGAGAGTTTGTTTCATTCTGCATATAGCGATACTTTCAGATCTGGGGTTTAAGGTTACACAGATGCTTTAGAGTAATGCTGGAGAGTAAAAATATTAATTCTGTAATAAACTGTTAATTAGGACATATTGATACTGCAGGTGTATATATCGATTGAAAATTTGGACTTGTGTTTCCTTTATCTAGATATTGTCATTATTGTAATAATGTAACAAATGTCCAAAATCACAGAAACCAGAGAAAATTAGAGGAAAATTTGTCATAGTTTGGTTGTAACTTGCCTATAACTTGTAAGACGTGAGAAAATAATGATTCAGCACATTGTTAGTGATTTCACCTCAAATGATTGTCATATAATCTTTTAATCCTTACTCATAATTACTCATCTCCACTCTAGTTTTCAGTCAAATTTAGCGTCTTATCCTTTAAGATGAAGCCACAAGGCATCCTAGTCCGCTAAAGAATCATCGCAAAGCATTAAATGTCCCCCCCTTCACCGCAGATCCACCATTTACTGAACCACAGACTCAAACACAGCAGCAGCAGTGACCTGATTGGCTGAGAAAGACTTCTGGCAATACTTACTTCCTTTTTGGTCGTCGTAGTTTACACTGTCTCTGTGGGAACGACGCTGAGCTGGAGTGAGTCTTTAAACTGTGTACAGATCCGATTCATTGCAATTCAAACACATGGGATGTTATAAATGTTTGTGTCTGCTCTGTTTTTAGTGGCAGATTTGCATTATACAGACTTACCTAACACACGCATTTTTAATTTCCTATGGGCTCTATTGCTCACGCTCATATACAAACAGTCAGTGTGCACCCAGTGAGTCAGCGGCTATTCCTGTCAATGCGTGGGTAATGCATATACCTGTCAGGGTATATGGAAAAGAGGGCAGGTGAGGAAATGGAAGAAAAGAAAGACAGTTTTCCTGATCTGCTGAACTGAGGACCTGGGCAGTAAGACAAAAAAAACATGGTTTATCATGATGCATAGTTTAATGAGTGATAGTGCCTGAAGCCGGTGGAAAACAGGATTAAAAAGGCTCATGTCAATGAACAGTAAGAGTAATGACAGATGTAGGTCTATGTATTTAACCGAGGTAAATAAGAAAAAATATGCAAGCTTTCCCATTTTAACCCTATGAGGCAGGGGTCAAGGGTGTTAAACATGTGGCCCGGGCCCAAAACCAGCCCATCGAAGAGTCCACTCTGGCTCTTGGGATGAATTTGTGACATGCAAAAACTACACCATTATTAACAGTCAAGGGTGTCAAAATAATTTTAGTTCAGGGGCCGCATTCAGAGCAATTCAATCTCAAGTGGATTGGACATATAAAATAATAACATAATAATTTATAAATGATGACAACTCCAAATTTTTGCTTTTGTTTTAGCTCAAAAAAAGTTAAATTACATGATGAAAATGTTTACAATTCGAAACTATCTTTTCACAAAAATGTAAAAATAAGTGGAATTTTATCAATATTCTGCCTGTTACTAAATGTTTTGTGCCTTTTTAGATCCACTGTGATCTGTAAGTTGTAATGTACATGACTAAATGAAAAGCTGAAGCATAACATTGGGGGCGGCTGTGGCTCAGTTGGTAGAGCTGGTCGTCCAATGACCGAAGGTTCGAATCCTGGCTCCGGCTGTCCACATGTCGAAGTGTCCTTGGGCAAGACACTGAACCCTAAATTGCTCCCAGTGGAGCCTGGCAGCGCCTGGCAGCACCCGCCCACTGGTATATGAATGTGTGTGTGAATGGGTGAATGCGAGGCCATGTAAAACGCTTTGGGCACCATTACAGTGCGGAAAAGCGGTGTATATAAGTGCAGTCCATTTACCATTTAACATTGGTAAACATGCACTTTTACTATTTTTCATGTTAAAACAAAGAGAAAAATTTTGAGTTTTTATTTATCCTTATTATGCTATTATTTTACTGGAATGGCTGTTTGTGGCCCCTGACCTAAAAGGAGTTTGACATCCCTGCAACAAGGTCTAAACAGCCACCAGCAACCCAAATCATCTGATCTAAAATGCTTAATAACCTTTGAAACACTAATCATGCCAGTATATTTAAATAATTCAGGTAAAATGCAGTTTCTCAGCTTTTCAACAGCATCAGATATGATCCATTTGGACGTTTAGAGGCTCAGTAGTGAACATGAAAACACTGTCATTGATTCACCAGTAAAACCCATGGAATTCGACAACTGTTAGTGGATGTGGATGCTTATTTCATGTTCAGTTAATGATATATTTATAGATTTTCCCAGAAAATTACCTTTTTCTTCAGTTTTCTACATGGTCAGTAAATTAACTCTTTAAAACTTGACGTGTCATCGCTGATACAGCCTGCACATATACAGTTTGGAGGACTGTAACTCTTTCACTGTTTGTGCAATTGGAGAAATTCCAACAGTTTCTGAAACCTGAGACGTTGAGCTTTATAGGCTTTATTAGGTCATTATGGTAATTTCACTAACGCCTGTACCATAAGCTGTACTAGAAGCCATTTTAGCAGTATTATAACATACAGTTAATTTTAAATGACTGCTAGATTTTAAAGGTTCTAAGTGCTCTGGAAAAATGGACAAAAGGACTCACTCACAACATATTTTGTAACCTTGTTATAGTCAAAATAAGAAAAAAAAGTCCAGACAGACCACTTTAGGCTTAGGGTTTAAAGGGTTAAATGTAATTCAGAAATGCAGAGGATAATATTATAATAAATGGCCATCAGTTTCTTAGGAAAGGTTAAATGTACACAAAACTCATTTGGAAGTTAAAGTTGTTCTAGGTCTTTAAGGGTTAAACAATGTTCATGGCCTTTTGGTGTGAGTATTTTTTTAGTTCACAAAGTTCTTTTGGATGTATCATCAAGCCTCTCCCACACCCACACATTGTTCTAAACAATATAGATTACATTATTACTCAGAGGTACACTGGATGTATCCCCAGGCCAGTGCAGGGCGATAACAAACTCTTCTTTTATAATTGAAACAACATTCAGGATGGTAACATACTGATTATATTTCTGACTTATTTACACTCTTTTAAGTAATTTCAGAATCATTTCAGTGCAATTGCTGAAGTTAGCTGAAGGGAAAAGCACTTAAAAATAATGTTACACTTTGATGTCCAGTTCAAAAATTAATCTATCTCATAATTGATACCCACAAAGGTGCAAATAAACATCCTCCACAGACTGTTGGCTTGTTGTTTGTACCAGTGGGTGGTTCCTCAAACAGCTGAAACCCCAGGGCATTAATGATGTAGTTTTTGAGTTTGGGAAGAATGCCGCTCTTTCACTTCCTGTTTAAAGACACTAGACTGTTTGGTCAGACCATCAGTTACCTTTAGGCGATCATCACTTTGGCTAATTTGGTCTAATCAATCGTTTTTATAGCCTGATGTAGAACACAAAGGTCTACAGAGGAGTGTGACGTGGACCTCACAGTCAGTTCACAAATACCACCGAATATAAAACCTAAAACCATTTCTACAGGATCTCCAGTCTGTGCTCCTGTTTTATGGAGGCATCGCTCACTGTTGTGTGGTTTAATCCTACAAACCAACACACAGATGAACCAGTGCAGACCAGGGTAGTCAACAGCCCTCCTGCAGGGGGTTTGCCTCTGGATCTGTTTGCATGTGTCTTCAGGTTACATGAGAAGAGATGAGATAAAGTTTTGAGTAATGAAATGTCATGGTACTTATAAAGCCAGGTGGAGGTAAAGTCTGCGTCATGACATGAAAACAGTGAGTGAAGGAGTAGAAAATAAATCACATTTACAGCGTCTTGGCTGTGTGATGCCTTTTCAGTGTTTCCAGTGTGATCAGGTAAATTATCTCATACTTTTCAATAAAACTTCTTGTTCTTTACATGTTCAACATTTTGTGCTCTTGTGATGAAGTGATAGTGTTAATATTTGTTCATATTGTTTGTCCTATCATTGATGCACAGTGTATAGTTATAGTTTTATTTGAGTAGTTATTGTTTAGTTTGTATTTGCTTTTAGTTGTATGGTTAAGGACAGTGATGATTTATTGAACCTAACAAAAAGAAATGATGATGATGATGAAACAATGACAAATTACTATAAGATATACAATCTGTGTTTATTTAAGTTGCCATATTACCTCATTTTATTTTTTCCATGAAGTTTTAACATGGGAAAAATAACTAATTCCTTTCACCTATAATTGTATTGTGTACTCAATGCTCACTTGGTGGTTTGAACTTTATGTAGTTTCTTATATCTGTTGCAATTAAAGTTATGATTTTTTTTTCACTTTTTTCAGTTTTCATATAAAGTAATAACCCTTGTTGAGAGTTAATTTGTGAAATGTACAGAATTCATACTGCGTGGGAGACACATCCTTGTATAAATGTAAGCAGATACTGTATGTTCTGAAATCAGATCTGCCTCTGTGTGTGATAACCCTGTGCAGCCTCTGAGATTTTACAGCTTCATGGATCTCACATCCATCAGTGCTACAGCAGATGTATACAGAGGTCTGTTTGATGGCCAAACTGATGAGGTTGAGCCTCAGTCATGATGCCTATTAATAAAACTATAGCACTAGCTCCAACCATGAACCCCAGTTATAAGGTCTGGGATGAATTCCAAATGTTCCATTGTTTTCACTCTCTTTGGTTCGAGTCTCTCATTAAATCAACTGTGTTTGCATATGCGTATTACTCGTGTGTGTGTGTGTGTGTGTGTGTGTGTGTGTGTGTGTGTGTCTTTATGCGACCAGACTGTGTTAAACTTTCTTATTAGAGTCCCAGTCACAGAGTCGCTGAAATAGGATTTAAATTTATGAATAGTTTGTGTTGAATAGCTGGCAGTGCACTCAGAGAAGAAACTATTTTGTTTTATTTGGAGCGTCACACTGACACCCCACTCTACTCCCACAGCCTCAGCCTCCGCTATGACTTTCACCCTTGGACATGTGATCTTCAGTTTGTTGGTTACTGTTATGAAAACAGTGTATGATAACCCGTCTAGTGGGGAGGATGGTTGACTTCTAGAGTCATGTTAGTTATTTCTTAAGATGTTTGATTTTTTTACACACTCAGATAAAGCTCTGCTTTGTTGAGGCACTTCTTCAAAAACACACATACAGTATCTAAAGGACTTTCAGATTAATTTCTTTGGAGTCTGAAGATAAATCTGTTTGCTTCCTCAATTTTTTCTGGTTCAAAGAGGTTTGATACAACACTGTGGAGGTTCGTAACCATCTCGGTGCTCATACAGTGATGGCTTCATTACAGGACGACAAAGCCAGGGTGAGCCTGAGGCTCTGACGGCCTTTTAAAGACTCTCAGGGGGCTAAGCTGTACCTTCATGGAACATCCACTTGTCTGAAAACCAGGGCTTTACAGTCTTCCTGCCTCCTGCTATTTTTATTCCTGCTCAGTTGATCTGATGTCAGGAGCTGCAGACACAAACACAAACACCATGTTATCTCATGCTGTTCTGCTGAATGGATATGAATCTTGGCTTATCTGGATGCTCATTTCCTGCCTCTCACACCTCAGTACCCAGACCTTAAACACACTCAAATATACTCACGGAAAGCCCAGGGGTCAGAGGGAGTGAGATTAAGAAGCTAGTCTTGGAGGTCAAAGGTGGCCAAGTTCCTACTGCCTAATGATTCTAGGTCGGTGTACTGTGTGACTGCATGCACCCTTGTGTATGTGCATGACTGAACATGTGCGTTAAAGCTGGACAAAGCAGGGTTTGTGTGCACGAGCATGCAGCTGTGAGGGACACTGCGTGTTGATGAGGTCTTAATCAGAGCGCTTACAGCTGGGGTTAAAAGGTCGCCGGGTGATGGAGGTTTTTGATTGGGCCCCTGGGAACCTGATGGAGCCCGGGGGCATGGAGGCAGGGTGGCAGCACCGTGGTGTAGCTCATTTCTCTTGGTCACTGCACCCAGCAAGCTTTTTTCTACATAAGCGGTAATACAAACACACACCAATACACATTTGATTGTCCACACACACAGACAATAGCCAGAGGTTTGTTATTCTAAGGCAGGAAAGTCCTACTGTGCAGCTAAAGCAGCTCATTTCTACCTTTAAACCACAGAGCGTGGTTTTCCCAGTGAGCAGAGTGGGTAGTCTCTTTGAGTAGTGTCAGGGCTATCAATCATATGAATGTGTCATTATAAATGAAAGAATAAAGACAGGAATGCTTTATTTTGCTTTTATTGGGGGACTCCCTCTCCTTACCCTGCACCGCTTGATCTCATGCCAAGTGTCTGGAGGCAAGGATGACTCACACGGTGGTGGAGAGTTAAGAGGACGGCTTGTAAAGGAGTGGGAGATCTGTGAGCATGTTTTGTATGTTTGTCACGGTCAAAATGCTTTAAATAGTGACCTCAGTTTTTTATATTTACATGTATAATATTCCTACAGATATAAGCTCAATCGATAACAGCTACTGGAAACTTGCTGCACAACTCTCCTGTCCACATTTATTTACGTTAACATTCAAAAGTGCAAAGACTTTCCTCTGCTGACCACTGAAGGTGATTTGTGACTGTGGCTTTCTCTCCTGTGTGTTCTGGCCAAGAAAAATGAGGCGGTTTTCAATCAGAACAACTGCTGTATGTGGACAGCCTGAAGCAGTAGAGGGAAATACAGACACAAAAAATTTTCATAAAAAAAAAACAACCAAAACAATCATAACATTAGAAATATGGTTTTAAATAGAATATAATGATCAGTAGATCAGAGGTCAGAGGCTGAAGAAACACAGGGACATTGTCTACTGCATGACCAGCATTTTTTTTTTTTTTTTTTTCCTCCAGCAGATTGCATGAGAAAAGACCCAGACGGCTGAAGTGGCAGTGGCCTCTGTTTGCCATCTGTCACCAGAAGCAAAGTTTGGTAAACTGTGGTCATATTCAGATTTCCAGTGAGCATCCTGTTGTCCTTTGGTAGAATATCATTCTGATGGGCTAATGGCCTTGTTCAGTTTCAAAGCAGACCCCATCCCGTTCCCCCCTACCTCCCAACTAAGCTTTTAAAGCTTACAGACGACTCTATGGAGTGAAATATGAAAGAGGTAAAGGTGAAGCCGAGGTCGGAGCGGAGCAGAGCTGCTCCTCTGGTTTTCCTCCATTCAGCTGACTGTCTGGGATGGACAGCTTCAGTCAAAGCCAATCAATTTCCCTGAAACACACAGAATGTAGCATCAACATAGAGAATAAGTGTCATAAATGGACCTGCCTGAGTCCTGTCATACATTATGCAGCGTATATCCTTTAATATACAGTAGTAGGTCATCATAATGTCTGACGCTGAACATCTGTCCTTGTCAAATGGAGGCAGATGGTTTTTAGTGCACTGACCTTTTCTCAGGATTACTTCAAATTAAAAGGCCTTTCCTTGTATATAGTCTGACATATCAGAATGTTTATTTTCCACAGAGTGTTTGCATACTTTTATTTATTCAACTCTGGTTCAAAGTGTTCCTCAGTGTCTTCTAGAAGATAAATAAGTGGGCAGCGTGGCAGTAGATCAGTAAGTGAGGATGAGTGGGTGATGACGTTGACTACCATGAGAAAGACTCAGACCGATATCTAGTCTGCACTTTCACTTATTTATTTATTTTTTTAAAATTATAAATAACTCAGGCTACATCTCCATTTGGTGAAGGAAAGTGATCTCCATCCACATGAAAGTTTGAGAAATAATTTCCATCCATGTCACATGACTAGAAGAGGCGCTAATTTTGCTGAACATGAACAATATCCCAAAATGCTGGAAATTACAACTCACCTATATGAATGTTGCTGGCAGATAATACTAAAATGCAGAATTTAACTGCACAACAGCTGCTAGGAGAAAAAACAGGAACAGAAATGTGTGTTGAATTGTTGAACAGTTGGGAGTCAAAGCTGATGTCTTCTTTGCTTTGATCGAGTGTTCACTCTTTCATTGTTTCCAAGAGCCTTGGTTTAAAAACAGGGTCAGCAGCAGTTCCAAAATTCTCCTGAAAGAGTAATGTGGACGCTAGGTGTAAACATAGTAAAAGTTCAATGTCTTAAATGAAAAAGTATGAGGATAAAGTCTCGGTGTTGTCCACCTGAAGAACGTCTCCTATTCTATTTTATTATTAAAACCCGGACTACGAGCAGCGTTTATGTTCATGCGAAATTTTATTCCGAGATGTGATG
This sequence comes from Apogon talboti, assembly GCA_037367365.1. Classification (NCBI taxonomy): domain Eukaryota; kingdom Metazoa; phylum Chordata; class Actinopteri; order Kurtiformes; family Apogonidae; genus Apogon; species Apogon talboti. The sequence continues at coordinate 29,807,622 of JAPQRQ010000002.1, forward strand.
TAATAACATAATCTGTTCTTTTGGTTTTTTCCACATTTGATGTATCTGTCTATGATATATATTCTTCTGAATTTCTTTAGTCAACTATATTTTGTTTTTGAACTCTAATCAAGAGTTTGGACACTTTTTGACGGCGTCAGTCTTCATCCACTCGTATGCAGGAATGTTACTGGCATGTCATCCCAGTAGTGCACACACATATTTATCCTCACGCACAAAGACAGATGCTCACTCTCCCTCCCTCACATACACACTCATGTACAAACCAGAGAGGCTAAGGCACTGTAATGGAAGCCAGATTTGTACATTTCATACTTCCAAACTCTCTCTCTCTCTCTCTCTCTCTCTCTCTCTCTCTCTCTCTCTCTCTCTCTCTCATCGACTGAAGTAATCGGATGCCATGTGAGATGCCACATTTCTATTGCAACATAACATGTCTAAGCCCTGTTTTCTTTGCAATATAGTAAAGCATATTAACTTTAATATGGAATGGCAAATCTCAAATAGAGTCAGAATATAGAACATTCAAACAGCTGTGTTAGATCATCCATCGAAGTAAATCAATAAATTCACATCTAACACTATTACATTTGTCTTTGAGAATGTTTGGCACATCATATGTAATACATATGCACACAACTATTACTTCAGCCTGATGTGGGTCTATGTTCAGGCTTCAGTTTGTGGGACCATGTTGAGCCTGCTGGTTTGGACTACATGCTGTGTCTATAGGGAGATTAGCGAGCTTCCGCTTACTCAATGGGCTCCGTTAGTTTTAGGCCTTAGTGTTTTCATGTCAGGCGGGCAAACTGCTTTCCAAACAATTCTTTGTTTCAGCCCCAGCAACTGGGTGACCCACAAACTGAGCCGGCGGATGGGAAAGAAAAACATGTGGAAATTGTAATGACATAACCATCCTGATGAGTCATTTATTTAATAAATGTCACTGACCTGTAGCAGATGATCCAAGATTAAGACGGAGATTGTTTTATTAATTATTGATTAACAGATAATTGTTAAATGCTGTAGTGCTGAAAAGCCCTCAAGCAAGAGCATGTGTAACCTCTGCTCAGCTCGAGATGAAAGACAGACCTCCTTTCAGTGTTTTGGTTCTGTATCGTTTTTGTTTTTTCAGGAGGCGTAAAAGCCAACGAAAGATCTCGATCCAGTCAGCTCCATAAAGGGGGCGTGATGGAGGAGGCAGGGTAAGGCTCTTCTCTGCCAGGGATCTCCAGATGTGTGACCTGGCCCGTCACTTTGCGATAAGAGCGACAGCTGACTCTCAGCTAGAAGCATATGGACGAACACGCATGGCTGCATCCAGTCTGCACGGGAAGAAAGAGAAAATGATAAGTGGAGGAGAGGACGGTGGTGCAGATATGAGGGAGAAGATGGGCAAAATGACAAATAGGCAATTTAGAGAAGAAGACAAGGCATGGGAAAAGAGGCAGGCTTCTGTTATTCATCTGCAGTTCACATGTGCAGTCCTGTTTTGCTGAATGCAGAGGGTCCTCAAGGCATCCGTAACCACTCACTCACTCTACACTAAAGTTTCATCCTTCTTTCCATCACTAACAGGCTGTGTAATAAAACCAGTGTGTTTCACAGCAGCAAAGTCCCTCTGTCAGTCTCATTTTTTCTCATTTACCCCCCACATCTCCTTCTCTGTGTAACGATCTTACTAACACTGTCAGACCCTGCAGGTGCAGCACTTTGTACCAAGCTCACAGGGGATAGTGAAGGTGATAGCGATTTATTAGTCAACGTTGTTTTTTAATGGATCACAGATGCAGCAGGACATGCACATTGGCTCCCATTGGTGGAGAGGTTGTATCTCAGCATCTGATTGGCTGATCCAGAGATGCCATCAGTGAGCTAATGACAAGAGCCTGGTATCTGTGTGATCTATTCAGCATTTCGGCCCCCCGGCGTGCAGAGAGTCTGGACGCTACAGAATAAAAACAGGCCACATGTTGATCTGTGTTGTTTTAGCCCTCTGGGGAGAGGGAAAAGAGGTGATAAAGATCTCTGCAGGCTTTAGGCCAATCCCTATTGTGCAGTGGGTCGGTGTGTGTGTGTTTCTATGCATACATGTGGTGTGAGAAGGCAGTAGAGACACACAGACCACTGCAGCAGTTCACTCCATGGAAGGTCTGTGGATCAATGTGACTTCAACAGTGATATTTGACCTTTTAATGTAACTCCATCCTCTCTCAGAGCCCAACTCCACCCAATGCATGATTCTGAAAAGTGTTAAATAGTTGGCGAGAGGCTGAGGGGGTGTGTGGACATTCTCTGGATAGAGTCATATGAAGGTTTGAAATGTTTGGTTCAGGCATTTGTACAGATGTGCCTCTTAAAAGGGCCCACCAATGACATAAATCTAGAATATTTCTTTTTGTTTCACCCTGCTTTCATACAGTTCTTTCCAATAGAGAACACATGACAAGGACACTGTCAATCAGGCATAAATACAGGACCAAAATGCATGACCCAAAACCCAAATCAGTAGTCTTTAATGGAGCAGTTCAGGAGAAGTCAAATGTCAGTTAAAATCTGAAATAATATGCTATCGTAGTGTGAATAAAACAGTAAAAAGTTACTTAGAATCTCACAGTAGTGAAGAGACAGCTGGATGGTTGAATTGAGGACAAAGAAGATGAACTGGTAGAGACAAAAGGGAGCACTAAGACTAAATACTTTAAGGGGAAGGAATACAATTAGGCACATTAGGATGGACCAGGAAATCTACACAGAGACAGGAAGTAAAGAGAAATAAAAGAGATGGTAAGTAACTTCAAAATAAAACAGGAAATACACTAAGAAAACATAAAAATGACCACAGTGATAGAACTGGGCATGACAAACTCCTCAAATCCACCAGACTCCCTTTACATAAACATTCATTTTACCTCACAGTATTATTGCCTTCACTGTTTAAGGTTTTGTTATTGTATGACTGCAGCCTTTTATAATGGTAGAGCTGATTGAGGCAGGGGATCTGTGATTACTCTTTTAGTCATGGGAGTTAAATCACTTGAAGAAAGTGATTTAACAACTTCAGTTCCCGACATCGTAAAATGAATGAGGTTTCAAGCCCAGCTCTGATTAGAGGGTGTTAACATTAACTGTTTACATAAGGGAGCAGAAATGGCTGACTCAGTGTCAACGGTGGCCTTTAAGGGTGAATTAAAACAATGGTGTTCTGAGTCATTTTAATCCATAAGATGAGATGAGATGAGATGAGATAAGGTAAGTTAAGATGAGATAAGGTAAGATAAGATATGATAAGTATAGATAAGATAAGATAAGATAAGATGAGATAAGATACCCTTTTTCGAATATTTGGGACAGCAACTACTTAAAAATGTATCATAATGAAAGCATATATCAAATAGAATATATAGAACAAAAACCCTACTGTCATACAGGGGCCAACTTGTGCCAAGCATCAGTATCAAGTAATAAGATAGTATCAAGTAATAAGATGATTGTACAGGAATAATTGGTTGTATTGCAGATAATCCTATAGTTGATGTTTTGCATTGGAGTTGATTGTCCTGATTGCCCACAGATAAAAATTGGCATTCAGTCTGTTTTAGTTTGGTATCTCTTTACAGATTTGTATTATTTTAACAGCAGTAGTGATGTGTGGCATCACAGTTAAGTCTTATTATTCCATTTGTAAGTCAAAAACATGTTTTAGCCTGTAGTGTAGTCAGATCACAATCTGTTTTTTAATTAAATAAATGAGTGGAAGACAGACAAAAGCAAAAGGAGAGGTTCTGAAAAAAAAGAATAAGAGTGACAGCAAGATATGAATGTGTCGATAAAGCGCAGTCAAAAAAGGTAACTTGAACTCTTAAATCACAATCAGCGCTCCATTGGATTAATTTAAGTTGCACGGTAACACACATGTTTCTGAAAGATCAGCTTTGACAGAGAAGGAGCCCAGGAGAATGTTTTGGTTTTACTTTATGAGATCTAATAATCATTATGAGTTAAAGTGGATCGGGTGTGCAGGCCTGCAGTCGCCACAGGACCACCACAACCATGGGGCTCCTGCACTGCTTTTCATCTCTCCTTTCATGAAAGCCATCCATTACCTCTGTGTCCAAAAAAATTATTTATCTTATTACGCCCAAACAATGGTTTATAAATCACATTAGAACAGAACAAGTTTGATTTCCCCCCGGCTCGGCTGAGGTGTGTGTCAAAACGGAGGAGAGTCTGTGGAGAAACAGGCATCTTCTGTTACACTCTGCATGTGTGTGTGTGCGTGCGTGCGTGCGTGTGTGTGTGTGTGTGTGTGTGTGTGTGAGGACAGATACTCCAAAAACTCTCCTTAAAGTAACAGTAATGAAAACGACATGGTCTGGATGGCAAGGAGAGCAGGAGACTGATGTGACCTGTTGGTTATTCTGTAACAGAATGGATCCTAACCACATCAAACTATTAATGAAACTACTATCAAAGATTTATTTTTCATAAGTTATGCACATAATTTATCTCCATAATAATCATGTGTTTTAAAGTTGAGTATGAGAACAAATGATATACTGAAAATTTATGGAGTTGTGTCAGTGTCAAAGCATATTGTACATATTAAACCTTTATCTATTGTGATTTTTTTAACCCTTAAAAACTAAGAACTGTTTTTGTTGCAAACAGCTTTGAATTAATTTTTCTGTACATTTATCCTTTCCTAAGAGACAGTGAAAATCAGTTGTTCTATATTCATTTTACTGATCATCTACATGCAAATCAATGGGTGATAACCCTTATACACATAAACAGTCTTTTGCAACAAAGAGCATCTACTTTTCTAAAATGTAATAAGTATTGAACCAGTAATCCTATCAAAAAGAATAAAATAATTTTAGGTAAAATCCACTTTCTCATCTTTTCGTTCTCATCAGATATGACCCATTTGGATGTTCAGAGGCTCTGTAGTGAACATGGAAACACCGTCATCTTCTACAACATTGATTCACCAGTAAAACTCATGGAGTTGGATCAATGACAGTGGATGTAGATGCGTGATTTTAGTTCAGTTAATGATATATTGTGCTGAAAAGTCACTTTTTTCAGTTTTCTCTAACCTTTGAATTTACTCTGAGCTTTTATGAACATCTGTATGGTCAATAAATTGAATATAGAAAAAATGTTCAGTGTAAAATGCAGAGAATACTGTAATAAGTGGTGATAAATAACCCAGGAAAGATTAAATGTGGAGAAAAATTCATTTGGAACTCACCACAAAAACAGTTCTAGGTCTTTAAGGGTTAAATTAACTTTAATAACTGCACATCGATTGTTGACCGTTGTGATATATCTACCTCTCTCCACTACTTGCTAAGTTTAAGCACTACTGTCTCCTACTTTGTCTTTTTCTACATGTGTTGAAACCAAAGCAAATAATTTTAGATTAAAATGTGTTTTTCACAAAGTGAGTGAGAAAAGACCGTTACCAGATGGTGTGATAGAAATGAGGTCATGTTCGTTTGAGGATTTTTCTTATTCTAAGGTTCTTTTGATACTGAAAGAAAACTCTGGTTGGACACATTGTCTTGTTATATTTCATCAGCCTCGGTGCGTGTGTAGGACTAAGACGCCTGAGTGCAACGGGCCCAGAGGAAATGCAGCTCAATAAAGTATGCAACCATGTCGAATAGATGATTTACGTTCAGGTGACAGTATGTAGAGCACAGAGAGATCATAAGATTTAGGGCTTTCATTGGATCCTGGAATAGACCCATAAAATCAGATCAATGCACCAGATGATGCACTTGCACAGAAACAGCATTGGGAGTGTTTTGCTTTACCTACAAGGTATCAGATGGGCAGTCACGGCAGCGCGTCTGCCTTTTGTCATCCCTTCAGCCTCTTTCCATGCATATGTCTATGATATGTGCCCGTTTTGTTGCGTAGCAGGTATGCATGTCATCGTTTAGAGCCAGTGTCTGTTTTTCTGGACAGGACGAATCTGCAGCACAGGTGTGTTTAGAACACACATCTGCTCTTGTCAGATTACTTTAAATACTGAAGCAGCAAATCCTGGGAAGTTATATTTGCTTTGCTTTCTGTGCAGCTATTGCAGTTCTCTTTTATTGTCCGGTTGCATCGTGGCGAGGATGTTTCAGACTTTGGTCTCTTTGTGACTTACAGTTGATCCGCATTGATCCAGATCCTGAAAGCTGTAAAGAATCTGACTGTGATGAAGAGCACCGAAATAAATCTGAGTAGTGCAATAATCTAAATCTGATCACTGTCAGCGTAACTGTCAGCTCTTGATCTTGTTTATTCATGAGTGAGACAGACAGGCGTATTGAAAGATTGAAAATGAACCTTAAGGACGGGATAAAGGTGGATTGAGGAGTTCATATGATGAGCCAAAGTGAAAGTGAGGGATGAAAGAGAGATGATTTGGTGGAACAGCATGAAGGCGGAGATGGAGAAAGGCAGTGAGGAGCAGAAGACAGGGAACAGTCTGAAAAGCAGCGCGAGTGAAGTCGGGGCCAATTTTCTCCGGGTGTTTACAGATGTAAAGTGATGTTTACGGTCATGTTAGTATTTGCAGGTGGAGACGTTGAGATCACGGTCGTCTCCTCTCTCTGTATATTCCCCCCGTAGTGAATCCATCACAGTGAAATAGGGCCTCGTCTCCTTAGAAAAACTTCTTCTTCTGTTGCCTATAAATCAGTCAGAGACTAGAGTTTGGGTTGGAGTAATACAATACTGCCATTAAAGTGTCAATGCTCCTGAATGATGGATATTCACTGATGTAAAACCTCTGGAGCTTTGTTTATGAGCTGGTGGGAGCTTTACCAAAACAAACACAAAGGCTTTCTAATATGCTTTCTCCATTTCAGTGTCAGAGTGTCAGTGAATTAAAGCTTCATGTTTAATGCAGCCTTTCACCTTCACAGCTGCCAAAAGGCTCCCCCTTGTGTCTACGGCCATTGAACCGACGGATCCACCAACACTATGCTGATCCAGCTTTAATATTCGATTTGCTGTTTGCCTTCCAATTCAATAACATCATCTTAAAACACACTCAGAGTTTGGTTGCTGGATAAGATGCAAAAACACAATCACTTGCAGCTTTTCTGCATCAGAGTCTGGTGTACATAAAAATAGTGACAGATGTCCCTCATGGATGAAAAGGGCAGCTCATGAAACCAGACTCCAGGGTAATATCTGTATCTGTATATGGGAACTGGCATCCTAAAAGATATTCTCATGTACTGCATTCATATGAATATATGAATTCAGCCTCACACAGAGTGCACATGGAGGTAGGAGTTTAATCCTCTTTTCCCTTTTAAAATGGTACATCATAACAACATAAAAACAAGCTATGGTTAAAGCCTCCACGTCCAGTTTGAGGATATTTAAAGGATGAAAGTAGGGCCCCTTTTAACCCATAAAGATCCAGCACTACTTTTATGGCAGTTCCCAAGTGATTTATCACCATTTATTCTAATAATATCCTCTGTAATTAGCTTTTTTTTCAGTGAAAATCAGATATTTTCCCATATTTAATGTACTGATCTTGTAGATGTTCATAAAAGCTCAGATTAAAGTTGAGATTTATTATATCAGAAACAAAGAAAACTGAAGAAAAAGTGACTTTTACAGCAAATACATATATCAATAACTGAACATAAAAACAAGAGTCTCCATCCACTGTCATTGATCCAACTCCATGGGTTTTACTGGTGAATCAATGTTGTAGAAGATGACAGTGTTTCCACATTCACTACGGAGCCTGTGAACGTCCAAATGGGTCATATCTGATGACCATGAAAATGACAAACTGCATTTTACACTAATTATTTACATGTATTGATAGGATTAGTGGAACAATAGATATTTAACATTTTAGATCTTTTGGTAGGCAGTGGATATGTGGGTCTCTATGGGTTAAGCATCATCAAAAAAAAAACAAAAACAAAAAAAAGCAGAATAAACCTACTGGTAAAGTCTGTGGAGAATCAGACTCCATGCAAGTCTTGAAACACACTACAGCTACAAGAAATGTGACAATCTGCCAGAGAAGAAAAGAGAAAAGGAAGGGTGGGCAGTTTGTGCATGAGTTAATTGTGGAAATTGGCAGCAGGAGAGTGTGGGTGGAGACCAGGTGAACAGAAAGACATCTGAATGGCTAAGACCAGCTGTGTGCAGCCTGTGAAGTATTAAAGTGTCAACGGGGAAGTTAAACAAGACAAAACTTTAACTCTGACCTTTGGAAGAAGTTCATTATTAGCTTTAATAAACAGTGCAGATTTTCATGCAAAAAATGAATAAATACAAAAAATACAAAAATAGTGTGTTACAAATAGTTGCTACAATGTGCTGCTGATGTACATTCCATATAGATTTTTTTTTTTTTTTACATACTGGACATGGCCAAATATTCAAGAACAGGCCTAAAAGTATCATTGAAGTGTTTCGAATAAGGAGCTACAGTATATAAATTATGCCAAACCTGCAAATCTATTGGATTATAGAGATATGCCCACAGTATTTATGTGACCACTAGAGGGAGTAATGAGTCACTGCCATTCTCACATGGTGAGGAAAACTAACCACACAGAGCCTGTGACCAAAGCATTAATATGGAATGAGAATGACAACGTGACAAAAGCCAGAAGCATTGTTGTTTTTTCATCTGAATGAAAAGAATGGAGGTTGATGATGAAATGACAGCAGATAAGTTTGATTATGAGGCTTATGAAGGTGTTACTATCTGATGTTATTGTCTTTGCTAAGTTGCTGTTTGTTTATCCATGGTTCAGACTAAACTGTGACAGTTCTGACCTTATTTGGACAATTACAAACACATTTTTAGTGCTGCTACTGACAACACAAACCATACAGAAAACAGAGGTGATTTGTGGTTTTACTGTTGATGTTTCCAGTCTAAAAACAGAGCTAAGCTAACAGAGCTATAATGTAAACTATCAGCTGACACAACACATGAAGATTATAAGACACAGTGTTATTCTGACCAACTGTCAATATAATAACTGTGTTGTTTTGTTTGAAGAAGAAAACTTGATGATATCATAATACAGATGTGTGTAAACAATGAGCTTTTTTTTTTTTTTTTTTACTGATACAGTCTGTGGATAGTGTTGATATACTGGTGATTTTGGTCCTAAGCGTTCAAATATAGGACTGTCCCATGCTGCTGAGAGTTTGGAATATACATTACAATACTATTTAGTAGCAGTAATACTAATACAATACTACATTTAACCCCAGTTTTGGTAAAAACTGCCCATACAGAAAAATAACTCTGACACGTTGCCAATGAAAGAGGGTGTGTCCAGGATGCTGAAAAATGTGAAACACCCAAGGACAATATAACCCCAGGTCACTTAATCGCCATAAACATATCAATCTACATACTTACTGATTTGGTCGTGACATTCACAGTCACATAATGTATCTAAATAGCATGACTGTAAGGTTCAGGGTTCATAAACTATTAACATCACATTTAAGTAGGTGTTCTTACCCTGATAAATTGAAGTGAAGCAGCTCCCTAGCACCCTCTATTGGACCAGCCACCATTAAATAAATGCTGTAGGGTCTCTGGCACCCCTAAAAAGGCCTTAATTCATGACTGTTTACAGGCTGCTTGTATACATGAAATGGCTTAAAGGCTTTCTCTGTCATTGCCTGCAGTAAATGAGTCGCCATCTGCTTTGGAGTCTCTATATCTTTGAAACACACAAACACCACCTCCGCACACACACTCATACAATCAATAGTTGAGCGACCAAGATGATTAACCCGGAAGAATGCTGCTAGAATTTGGTTCTAAATCCCAGTGCATTATATTGCAGTGGGAACAATCTAGATATAGGTCCCACCATACCAGGAGAGAAAGTCAATGTAATAGCTCCCCTATGACTCCCTTATGTCTCTAATAAGAATTCAAGGGGGCTGCCTTTTCGTTCTTTTTCTTGTGCTTAATATGAATCTCCTCAGAGCTATCTTGCAGAGTCCAGCAATGATAGCCCAAAAAGGTTTACAAGCACTTTGCAGGAGAGGAGCTGTTTTATGGTTTGTGGATGCTGTTTTTTTTTCTTTTTGGCCATTGATTTTACCTCTTGGATTACTCCCCATGGAAGATGATGTTATAAATCCTAGCATGCTTTAATAATGTACACCTCAAGGTGTCCCTGCAGTGTAAACTCAAAAGAACTGGAGGACTGATAGTGCTGCATTGTCACAATTCACTGGTGTCACTTGTATTTAAAGTCAGATCTGTGGACTGCAACTGCCTGAATATATTTTTATTCCACTTTCTGCAAGTCAGATGTTTTATTCAGCACAGTCTGCTTATCCTCCATTATATACAGTATTAATCTGAGCAGGACAAACATGCATGTGTGGAAAGGGCAATTCATCTTGATGTGTAAAAATTCGCCCACATACCCATGGGTAGGCAAAGGGTTGACTATCGATAGGATGGTAACTATAAAAGGAATGTAAGCACTGTTAATAATTCATGTAGGCACACTCCATTAACTATGCCACAGCATTGGCCTTAGGGCCATTTTAGAGTGGGATGGAGGAGAGAAGTTAGCTCAGTCCCTGATGAGCTAAGTGCTGTGATCCCATGAATCTCCTGGGTTAAAATGCATCTGTAATTATGAGAACGAAAAAAAAAAAAAAAACAGATAACAGGTGTTCAGGCATCAATGTCATATCATATCTTAAGTGGCATTAACAGTGGTGTTTTTATTTTTTCTTTGATCATTCTTGATCATTCATTAATTTTCTACAGTATATCTCCTGCTATAGCTTAATATGCACTGTTAGTATTAGCCCCTAGTCTTGTCACCTAGCTTCTTGCATGCTTATATTTTGTTTTTATAGTGTATCATAAGGCCTAGACAATGCAGACAGTACATGTGTATTACACTATTTAACCCTTACCAGGGCACTCATAGAAATACTCTGAAATTCAAAATTTCAACCTTAGTGTGGAGGACATGACAAGACTTTATTACTTTTGTGAAATATTTTTTTTTTAAAAAGTCCTGTTATGTAGAAAACCAAGGTTAATGAAGTTACCACATTTGGTTCCTTACCTGTAAATGGCAAAAAACTCAAAACAAAACAAAACAAAACAAAAAAACACATGTAAGGTGAAAGGAACATGTATTTTAGAACATTAGAACATCACTTTTAGAACATTAGACCAACATAA
>JAPQRQ010000002.1:29818951-29829422 GCA_037367365.1 Apogon talboti
AAATTGAAGACAATTATTATTTACAGTCAGGGCATGAAAAATATTTTAGAAATTTAGAGGTAGAACATTCAAAATTATAGTTGTGGATAAGAAAAATCAATGTTGAGGGAAATTAAGTAAAAATGGTCTCTGAGGCACTTTGGAAGCAAAGATAACAATTCAAATAAAAATAATCAATGCACTGATATTTATTACAATCTAAGACTATATTATGACATGTGTCATACTTGATTTGTAGCCCAGACCCCTGTTAGTAAAGAAACACCTGAATTCAATGTGACCAAATACTTTTGTAAATATAGTGTATGTGACACACATTCTAACCACTACAAATGTCTACATGTATCTTTTCTGCTGTTTTACTTTAATCAATTCCAGCGGCAACTGGTCCATCGAGGACACAGAATAGCTATTTAACATTATATTAAACATATCAATTTTAATTAAAAAGTCTCTAAAATAAAAAAAGTTTTTTAATTGTATTATTAAATTATTTATATTGTGTCCTACAGTTCATTTCATCATTTATTGAAGTTATTTTTAACTGAATTTAACTCATTTCTGTGTGTTTACAGTGTGGTCACTTCATTGTCATAGTGTGATGGACATGCGTGTATGTGGGTCCTAAAACCTGAATTGAGGCTCTGCTCTCACTGGAGAATCAAAGGTGTACTCCTCAGAGAGTGGATTTTTGCACACTGTATTTAATGAGTATTGTTTTTATTTTTTTGTCCTAATGTGATTGGGTGATTTTTGCTGGGTCGCCAATTGGCCTCGAGAGACATATATACACTTTCAGGACTGGAGAATGAATGTAAAGCTGATCAGATTAATGTGAACCATTTTGCAAGGCAGTAAGGTTTTGTCCTGTTCAGCCTGGTTCACCTCATATTACACCCTGGTTTGTTGCCTTCCCCACTGTGTTTAACACAGTGACCTCAGTTTAACAGAGTGTAAGGACAAACAACACTTGGCTATTGGACTATAGGTTGGCCATAGGTCATGTAGGGCCACTTTACCATCGCTGGACTGTGGTCGAGCAGATTCCATGATTTATAGGATGTTTTCAGTTCTTTTTTTAACTCTAAAAATAATGGGCTTTAGTCAAATAGGAAAATAAAAGCTTTATGACACATCAGTACATCTCTGACAAATCAAGCATTTGTCTCTGCGCACAAATTCATACCTGTTCTGTTCATATTGTTTTGCATCCACCCAGTTTTATTTAGCGTTACTACCACTTATCAATTCCTTGTTTGCAGTGATGAATGTTACTTGAGGTTTTCACACAAACCTGGTGAAGACTATAACTGGCACGGAGAATAAGCAAGCATGGGTTCCTTTAGCATCAATGTCAAGGAGATAAGTTGGTCTTTTTGTGTTATGTTTATTTACAAAAAACTAAGCCAGATGTAGCTGACTGTGTTGGTTATTAAGATATGGTGGAAATGCTGGATCTGCTCCTGGATTTATGTGGCAGAAAATGGTCAAAAATAGAGAAAGTATAAGTGAATAGAGCTATGGCTAAATTTGTCCTGAAGGCAACAGTCACGACGAGGAAAGTGCAGCTGCAGTTTTTCAAGAGGAGAAAGTGACAGTTCTGCTGCACAGATATTAACTAAACCATATCACAATGACATACTTCTAACCACACTGACACCCAGATGTCATGATGTTTCTAATAATATGAAATCGTTTTTGAGCCCAGTGGTGTTGACAACATAAGTTCATTTGTCTGTTTTAATTTGGTTATGCATCTATTTGGATGATTTGCTTCTGCATTAGTATTAATGTCACTGTTAGGTTTATTTGAGGCCAGCCATGTAAACAAGTAAAGTATGCTCTCAAAGAGGAAAAGTGAATCAGGGAAGCAGGAGTGGAATTTTCCTTTAATCGCTTTTCAACATGGAAGCATTTTTTTCAGGAGGGAGTTTATATGGTGCATTATTATGGATGGTCTAAATCTCTGACAAGTTTCACTGCCTTCCAGCCAAGTTAAACTTAGCCTCCAGTGGTCTTGGATGACCTATCACTTTTAGCTATCCAAGAAAACTATAAAGCTGCCATCCACTGATCTTAAGAGCTCCCATCAACCCTGTGAGTTATTGCTTTCAATGTTGAATCTCTCTTGGATATTGATTGGGTGTCTCTGACAGCCTGTTTTGAAAGAACACTGAGAGATAAAAACATGGTTTGGTTTTATGTATGTAACAATTTCCTGTGTTGGCTCTTTGACAACTTTTTTTTTTCTTCAAACTAAAAGAATAGTAGTTTATATTATTGTTCTAAAAAGAGCATTTAGTTGGCAGCCAACTCTCAACATATACAATGGAGTCATGTGTAACGTCTTAATGTTTCTGATAACATGTGCCTTCACCAAGAAAACAATATGGATTCAATTAACAATACATCTTGAGAAAGAAGAACTGGTTTGAAGTGTGAGACACCATTGTAACTGGTGTTTGTGACTTTAATAAACATAGAAATTTAGCTGTGTTGAACTGTGTTACTACTATTCATCAAATAGTTACCAAACTAATAAAAACTTTAAAATGTCTGGCATCAGTAAGTTTTTCTTAATACAGGCTGATGTCATTGCTCAGTACAGACTAGAGAATACTATCTACAATATTAGTCAATAGATTATCATCAAACATTATCACAGCTATAATACTCACAGATCAGTGGTTAATGATTTTTAATGACTGGTTAATGATTTCATTAGAGTTCACTCACACAATAGACATAACTGATGAAAACAAAATTAATGACAAAGGTCTTAAGGGCCATACACACAGAGACAAGTGTAGGGAATCTGCAAAAGTTTTTCATCATACAGGTGTTTCATCCACACAGATCTGGTATTTTTGGAGCCCATTTTGGTGTATTTCTGTGGCAGCGTTACATAAGAACATAAGGAACTTTACTGTCATTGCAATTTCCCACAACGAAATTATTTCTGGTTTTCTCACTCAAATGTTGCACCATGCTACATAAATTAAAGTAGTAAACGAAATAGTAAAAACTGTAAAAAGAATTTTAAGAAATACAATAAAAATGGAGTAAAAATGGTACTAAAAGCAGCATGGCATTATTACACAGTCACAATGTTATTATATCATTACAACACCACTTACAGGCCTGACATATATACTTCAGCTTTAGGTGGGGTTTTTTTTTGGACACATTTCTTGAGAACATGCCGTGTTCATGGAATCCTAAAACTTTGGTGAGCAGGTGAACTGATGCTGTCATCTCATTGGAGGATCAAAGCCTCACCCTCTGAAATGCACATATTTGCGTCCTGTAACCAATCAAAATCATTCTTATTTTCTTGTTCTTAGGTGATTCGTTTATTCTCACAAGATTACCAAGATACCTTGAATGAGATACAGACACTTTCAGGACTCCAGAATGAATGTAAAACAGATAATGATGATAACCTGCTCCAAATGTCACTGGTGACACAGTTTTGTCCTGTTCCACCTGTTTATTGACCTCTATCTCTCTATTTAACATAAGTTTAACATAATATACGGCTAAATTTCACTCGGCTTTAGGGCTACATTGGTTATGTAGATCCCCCATCAAAGCGTCTGGTTTGTGACAGAGAGGTGAGATTGTGGGTTTGCCACATGGAGGACTATTTTATGAATCCTACAAGTTACGTTAAATTTCCACTTAACATAACACAAGTCAACACAAGCATTATCAGCTGAATAAAACAATAGAAATGTAGCTCTGCGCACTAATTCATAACTGTTTTAATATTCTTTTGCATCTCCTGCCCAAGTCTTCTTCAGCATCAGCTGCCACTACAAGAATCCAACATTAGTCAAAATAAATGGAACGTTAAAAAATACAACACAAAGAGGAAGGAAGACAAAATGTAAATATACAGTTAGGATAAGAAATGCAAAAACTCATACTGTCTGAAGATGATATTATAGTTTAACTAACATCGTCAGGGGAATGAGCACAAATTAATTAAAACAACTGAAGAATCTTTTTAAAGCCTCAAGATACAAATGAAATAGGAATAAATCTGAATAATAAGTAATTAGCTCTGTAATTAGTTTTTTTGTAATTTTTTCTGTTTATAGTCAATTAAGTTTTTATAAAACTGAAGAAGATGTGTAATGGATTTCTTAGTGCACAAGTTGTCAGGAGGAAAAACGGCAGTAAGTATTAAAAATAAGCACTTTCCTATATCTGTAACCTCACTGTAGCCACTTGTAAATATTTTAGTGGGTTCTTGTTTTCTGTTTATATGAATATCTTGATCTCTGGCTCTGTGACAAATCAGTCCTGATTCGACAGCCACGCCCCATGTTTTTTCAGGACATATGGACCACATCGCATTATTTTCATCAGCAAGTAATGTTTTCCAGACCAGTGAGACGACAAGTCCTGGAGGTGCCAAGGGTGAACGTGTTACAGCTACCGAGCTCACATGTCAAATGGTCCATCTCCATGACAACAGGGTGAACTCCAACCACCGATGATGCCAGTGTGAAAATGGACGATTGTTCTGTAAAAATGATTATATTAGGTGTTATGTTTCTATATCATATGTGCCAATTTAGCGAGTTAAACAAACTGTTTTATATTTATTCCTTCCCTCAGTTTTTCATAAAAAGTGTGAAAAACTGTGTGTTCTCTCTTTTTAGAAATAATTGCTCACTGGTTGCTGTGGCAGCTGAACATGATGGGAGACACAAATTGATTAAGACAGCTGTGGAAAAATTTCTGTTCAGCGATCGCCAAAATCTACAGGCACATTCCTGCTCAGGATATTTGGGAAGACAAATTCCAAATATAAATCTCTCTTGGGGGGAGGACATGTTACACATGCACGTACAGTCATCAAATCTCCTTTTGTTGTGCAACATCACAACCACAGCACAAAGAACACCCTACAACATGAAGGGTAAACTTCTGCTATAAACTTCAGTGCGATTGAAGGAGTTTGTTTCCAGAATTACAAGCGGCAGGAATGAAAGATGCACTTCAGAGAGGGAAATGGAGGCGTAAATAGACAATATTTTATACTTGTCTGAAAGGAATGTATGCTTCACAGGCATTGACTTGTTGATCTATGACATTATAACAACAAAAGTCTAAATAAAATACAACAGAATATCTTCTTCTGTGTTTTAGAAAACCTGAATTCTATTTGTTCTTTAAATAAATACAGGTTGTAGTGTGCCGTTTTATACGCAACTCTGAAAATGTAACTGTGAATCTTCTCCAAAATAACTACAGTTTGGCAGTTGGTGGAGCGTTACACTATATCGGAAAAAATCAATGTCACCACAAGCAAAAGACAAAGAACAAACCATTAATATTGATCATATTGACATAACAGTGTTTTATTTAAATTACAGCTAAACGAGATGTGTAAAAGCTTAAGGTCTCCATCAGTCTTCAGTGTTTCTTTTTGCTCTTTTATGACTGAAGCTAACTCAGTGTTTTCACAATTGTACATTTCTGTTTGTGTTGTTTGCCAGCTTCAGTAGAGACTGAGCAGCACAGACAAGTTGGCATCTTGTTCCAAATCCACTTACATCCAGGCGGTAGCTGAAGGAGAGCCATTTAATTGACAAAATAAATTTTACACACACCATGGGACTTGTTCTCAGAAACTTGTTGTGACTATAAGAAGACACACTGGACCAATTACATGTCAGGGGCTTTTATCTTGCCAAAAAAGGAAAAATAGATATGCAATCAGCCAACCTTAAATGGAATTTCATCCATACGTTATTTACTGCAGTACATTAGATAAATATATGCAACGATTCAACATCAGTTCTAATAAGACAAGCTGAAAAAGACATTTACTTAGTTGTGGTTACATTTCAATCCCTTAAATTAAAAAAGCCCTGCAAATTCAGTTTATTCACAGTCACTTCGGTATTTTTGTCATATTTTGCTAAAACAGATCAGATGGAGAGCTGTGAATGTGCACAATCTCAAGACCAGCGTTCCCCAAAATGCTTCAGCTCAGACTCAAAAGGCAAATGTTTTGTCTCATCAGGACCGAAACTTACAGAAATACTTCAAGAGTTGTCATTGATCTACGTTTTAATTGACGATTACATAGCATTGTCTCTGAAAGTCTGAAGTAATGTCATTTTATGTCATTTTATGTCTTTTTATGCCTTTTACACTGTTTTCATCTTGTTGCATCCTTTGTTTTTGCCACAATATATCTTTAACATCATTTTAATCTTGTTTGCTCTTTCACTTATTGTTGCATCTTTTGTATCTTGTCCATCTTGCTACAACATTCCTGTCTTTATGCATAATTCCTGTCATTTTTTGACTTTTACAACTGATGCATCACATGGCCTCTATGGGGGGCAACATTTCTAACCTGTTCCTTCTATTTTAATTAGCAAAATGAATTCACATATCGTATTATTGCTACGTGCAGTATTTTCCTCTGCCAATTTGAGACCCATTGTGTGTCCTGACCCTAGGTCTGTTATTGTATTGTGTGTGGTGAGTGGTGGTTGTTTGACAGACAAAGTATAATTTACTATTTCATATTTACAGCTTTATCAGAGAGCAGAGTTTAATGTGAATTCTGTTGAAGCTGCAGATATGTGTAAGTGTTATTGCAATGCATTGACATTAAGTGGCAAAAGCCACCCATGTTTAACAAATCTTTATCAATAAATCATGCTGCACTGTGTCCATTTGTGTTCTTTTCCCTTAATTATATTAGGCACTTTTCTTAAAACTCTGGCAATGGTTCATAAAGCATTTCACAAAATATGTTAAACAGTAAAACAGTTATTATGCAAACAGAGAATGGAGGAAATAGTCAGACTTAAAGTTTGAGTTTTCTCAGTATAACACAAATCAGGTTTTCCTTCCTGACTGGTGTAACTGTATGTAGCAGGTCACTTCTGTATTTTCTATAGGGGCACTCTCTATTCATGTTAATGCAGTTTTATGGCCCACATAAATTGGTCTTTATGTAATCCCAGACCTTTTGTGACCTTACATTGTTGAACTAAATGAGCAGAGTAAGGAAGCAAGGAAACAAAAAGCCTCCTGGTGTACTTTGTCCTGATTTCACACAGCCTGTGCTGGTGCTTAAAGGGTAATTCCAGTTGGGAGGCAGTGATGGTCAGCTCTGAATGTCCTGGTTTGTATCCAACATCAAAAATACATGAGGGGGGATTTGGTGCAGACTGAAATCCCTGTGGTTCTACCAGAGCATTCAGTGTCTAAAGGTGAAGATGAAGATACTCATGCACAAATTCAACATCAGACGTCTTTATTCATCATTATTCAGTGTAACGTCCAGAATAAAATGTTGCAACTTTACATTTCTGCAAACCATAGATACATGATTTGTGATCAAAGGGTCTGATACTTTTAGCCTTGTGTCAATGGTAAGAATAGAAGGTTGGTATAATGGTGGATTAAACTCAGCTCTGCCATTTTTCTCTATCCTTTTGGTTCCTTGTTCCTAAATATAAATATAAAAAAGAACATTTGATTGCAGTCATTGAAAATCATCATGAGCATATCTATGTTGTATGTATATGTCTATATAAAATTTACAATTGTATTTCTGGTCCAGGAACATTTCTATCTGTGGTGTGTAGAAATGTACAAAGCAGCATTTTATTTTAGCAAATCAGTTCCAATCAGTATTATTAATGCAGCAGCTTATGAAAATAAATGTTGTGTAGCTGTTTCCTCCTACAGTGATAAAATGAAACCTAAATCTGGTGGACTGGTTGACTGGTTGACTGCCTGTCTGTGATGGTGACAGATTTCAGGACTGCAACTGTTGATTACAGTTCTCAGTCATCCTTTTTTTTAACCAAATAACTAAAACTGATAAACTGATCAGAAAGATGATAATACATGACTCAGTCTCATGACAAATTCACATTTGGTGAGAATGTATTGAATGTGTACTCTTGGTTTTTAGGTTTCCCAAAGTCCAATTGAGTCACACAGAGGGGGTGGAATATATATATCTGACACTACAGCCAACCCCCATGAGACACTAAGACATTTTAGTTTCAGGTTTAGAGGGTGTCCATCTTTAAATACAGTCTATGGATAAATTATGTTAATTAATAACAGCCTTGTAGGTATTTATGGGTAAAGATTGTGACAGGTTTTGTTGATTTAGAAGACGTATTACAACACAGATAGTTACACTAAAGGACATGTTCACATGCAGGTGAGGATTCTTTCTAATCATAGATATAAACATAGTTATAATGACGTCATGATTTATTAATGACTTAATATACAGTTGTACCAGACATTATCAGTCTGCCTCATATGAAGACAAGGATAAAGAGAGGCATCAAATGTAGGGTGTGGGTATCTACGGTGGAGGGGAGCCATGGCCTTTTTGGCAAGCCCAGTCAGTTTTCACATGGGAAGCTGGTCACTGCAGCCTCCTGCTGGGACTCATAAGGAAGACAGGGAGAGACAGGAAGCCACAAATGAGAACAGAAGCTGTTTATATGGCTTTGTGCATACCAGACTGCCCATGTACATGTCTGGATTACCCTCAGGGCAAACAGTCAGATGCCTCGGGGCTCTGGGCCACTGTTGAGCATGCAAACAAACTTCAAAATAAACCAATGCTAGTGATGCTGAACATACCCTCTCTCTCCCCAGGTGAGATCAAACATTTTTTTGCCCTTTAATGCACCCTTGTAGCTGTGAAGAAGAAATTGTTCCTAAGTGATTTTCTTTGGGTTAAGGGTTGGACAGACTCGTGTGGCAGAGCTCTTATCTCCTCAAGCATCACACTGAGAAAACATTACAGTGAAGCAGAGAGCATCTGAGGTCATGCGCTGTTATCCACAGGGGTAGTGTGTAATCTTCCTACTCACAAGAAAGATTTTTACATGAAAAGATTTGATCCGGGGAGATCGTTCAAAGCCAAAGAGCATCTTTTATAGCTCAATATATTATTCTTGTGTGATATAAACCTCTGAATGTAGCCCAGTCATATTTTTTGCAGTTTTAAGAACACAGATCAATTTCTGGACATACTGGAACTTCAGCCATCTCATCCTTGTTGAGTTTTTCAAAAATCAGTTTCATAACATGGACACAGATGCTTAACAAGTTTAAGAATTTCCGTAGTTTGGGGCCGGATGCTATTCCAGTATCTCTTGCTCCAGAGGGAAACCAAGCTGATATATCCCCAGGGATTGTGGTTTTATCATCTGAGCAAAACACAGAGGTTTAAAGGGTGCTGTAGAATATATCTGTAATTTATATTTGTTGTGGTCGATAACTTTGAAACAGCAGCACAAAACTGACAAGACAATATTTCTGATTGCCTTAAAACAGTTGAAGGTAGTAAGATAAATGCCTCCTCAGAAAGATCAAGACCAAAGGCATGACTGACTGAGATAATGATCAAGTTTCTAACAGCTATAAGCCTTCACTGAGACCAGGACTAAAGGAAACCCCAAATCAAAAGCCACAGCACTGCAGCTGCTGTGGGTCTGCTCTGGAAACAATTAATACTGGTCTACAAATAAAATACATCCAGAATAAAAATAGTGAGATTTTACCACATGTGAGTCACTGATAAAGAAAAATCAGGTCAAAAATGTTGATTGGCTGAAGTTTCCAAGATACAGTCTGGGGTCAAATGTGAAATTTGAGAATTAACAAGAGAATGGGTTTTACTCCACAGGTATATTTGTCTCAGAGCTATTCTACTTCAAAACACTGTTTGCACATTACAATACATTCACTTGACAGGTTCTATCTATTTATAAATCTATTGTATAAATGTACATAAACCAGTATATATATATATATATGTGTGTGTGTGTGTGTGTGTGTGTGTGTGTAATAACACTTTATCATATACCTTGAAAATATCAGCAAACCAGCACTTTTGTCATTTGTTTTCCAATTAATCTTATTAAAATACGTAACATTTAGCACATTTAATCTCTGAGGCAGATCATTTCTAAAAAAAACTGTAGACCAGTGTTACTGCTGTTGCCTACTGACACTGAAATTACAAATATTACAGTTAAAGTTTGCAAAACTAATGTGTTGCAAATTCAGGAAACGGTCAAAGCTGTAGATTCAGTGTGACTGTTTTTTTTTTATATATTGTTTATTTTGAGGGAGTTTTTTTTTTTTTTAGTGATACAGTTAATTATACATAATGTAAAGGGAAAAAAACAAATAAACAAAAGACAAATCAAGCAAATAAATAAAGAAACAAGCAAAAAATAATGACAATATCATATAACAATGAAAAAGATAATAAACATAAAGAGCAACTGAACAATATAGCTTGATTAGGGGCGATATGGAAAAGGGAAGGGGGAGAGTGAATGAAAGTGAGAAAGGGAGAGGAGGGGGTGAGAGAGCAAATAATTAGGGCCCGAGCAGTGGCCATGCAATGGCCGCGAAGGCCCTATTGTAATTGTAATGTTTATTATTATTA
>JAPQRQ010000002.1:29829522-29853913 GCA_037367365.1 Apogon talboti
AAAAAATCTTGAAAAATTTCACATAGGTAATAAAGTCTTGTTATGTCCTCCAATAACACACTAAGGTTGAAATATTGAATTTCAGAGTATTTCAGAGTATATAAGACTTCCCTATAAAGGGTTAAGGCCAATAATAGTTTTTACTTATTCCCAAAGTTCATTCACAGAAACAAAGTCATTATAAACAACTGAACTGTCTTGATGTCGTTTACCTTTTCATCACAGTATTTGTGTATGAGCACAATTTTAAGCAAATTAATGCGACAACCATGAGTTTAATGTATTATAAAAACCCTGGCCAGTACAGGCAGTGAGTGTATTCTGTCTTATTAACCAATAGCAGTTATATCATTATTCAACCAATATAGATAGATGGCTATATCTCTAATAGACATACAGCTACAGACATAGATTTAGATAAAGTCAATTGAGCTTTATTTATACTGTAACAAGATCATTTTTGTAGCATGTAAAAAGGGGGGAGTTATATGTCAATGTTTTATCGAGGCAGTGGGTCCGGGGGGGGTCTGTAAGTTTTCGTTCGCTGCCACCAGGATGTTAGATGTTAGAGCCGATGAGAGTAACCTTCACCTCTCTCCCACCCCGTTCTTCACTCCCCTCACTGGCCTCATCCTCCTCCTCCTCTCTCTATCTCTCTCTGTTGTTTTCCCTCTCGGTTGCTTTAATCTTAAGAGCGGCTGCCCCTGATGAGGAAGATCAAAGCATCCCTGCACCAAGCACAGGTCACCAACTCCATCCTCGTGATCACGGTGCACGATGATATTATTGATTTCTCTAAGATCAATCTCGTCAGCTGCTGTTATCTTTTATTGTACCAAAGAGAGCTGGACATGAAGAAAGAGGAGGAGGAGGGGGAGGAAGAGGAGGAGGAGGAGGAGATTCTGACCTGTTATATAAGTTGCAGGGAGGAATTTTCACAAGGTAACAACAAATGAGTGGAACAAAAGTCCACCGAGGTCCGGGTTGTTATGGTTCATTTTCTCTCTTTCTTTTTTTTTTTTTTTTTTTTTACTTTTCAGTTAAATTTGTCTGTCGTGTCAGAGGGATGCCTCTACAGATCTGGCAGGGAGAGCTTTTCTGAGAAATGAGCGAGATGAATGCTCTCATAGCCACAGGGAGTTGCATGACGTCAGTCGCCATTCACTGTTTGTGCACAGTTTTGTGTTTTGTTACACACACACGAATGTATGAAGCAGTGTTTTTTTCCAGATGAATGCATGCATAGATGCCTAGTTCTTAAGTAAGATAACCCTTTGGAGCAAGGCAGAGGTGTATTACATGGCTGCTGAGCCCAGAGTCACAGCCAGGGACCCTGTCGAAAGTGGTGGGAGGGAAGGATGGAAAAGACAGAAAGAGAGAAAGAGAAAGAGGGAGGTGAAAGGGAGTGAGGGGTTTCTATTTCAAATCTCCCTGGACCCCCAAGGCACTTCCGCTCTGGCTGCATCCTCTATACCAAAATAAATCATTCCCATCAAAGGATAAGCTCCAACCATTCAGTGCATGTCTTCATCCAAACGAAAGTCACAAGGCGACTGCATTTATCTGCTAAAAACTCATTCAGTGCTTACTAAAAGGACCAGCTGACTTCTAAATGGGACCAACACAAAATGAGCAGAATTAAACAAAAAACTAAATATATCCCAGCAACATTCTCTTAAAAATAGCTCATTTGGTGATAGAAAGTACATCACCGATCCAGTCCTTGTGGCAAACTTGTTTTTCATGCTATTATATAAGATCTCTGTTATGTTGCTCCATAGAGAGGCTGCTTTGTAAATGATCTCGCACTCTCACTAAATTCTCTGCAAAGAATCCCATGAGCAAAAGACAAAGAGAAAAAGCTGATAATAATCTGCCAGTAATTCTTAACCAGACACAGAGTACATTTAATACAGAGGAGCTCCAGCAGGATGCACCCCTGAAGTAGTTGGATGCGGTCAGGTTTTTTTTTTTCTTTTTTTTTGCGGGTTGCGGTCTGTCTGTCACACAGATCAATAGGTGGTGCTCTTGCATGGGCTGCTGAACTTTTCCCCTTGTCCTTTTCCAAGTCGCTCATGACGTTCATCTCTCTTAGAATACCCGGGTCGTTTGGTTTGCTGCGCTTTGCGACCAGACATGTATTATTAACAAATTGCTTACGTCACCTAGTATGTAGAAGAGAGGTGGGATGGGAATGGGGGGGGGTCGTTTACGCAGACACTGATGATGTGCGTCGCCGCCGAATTAAAAGCGCCAAATTGATGCCAGTTTAGGGAGAGAAGAGGCTGTTTTTGTTTTTTAATGCGTTTCTTAGGTAACTGCACGGAGAGGAGAGAAAGGACTGCGTGTCAACAAAATAGCAACGTGAAGCAGTCAGGAGCGCACACACGCACGCACACACATGCGGCTCTCCGTGCGCGCAGCCAAGGCTGTGCGTCCGAGTGCGCCAGTGAGTGTGTGTATTGAATTCAAATGCAGCAACACACCAGACCTGCAAATGCGGGACTGAGAGGAGGATGGCGATGATGTGTTTGAGGGAACGGATTACCAAGCCTTCACATTTTTTTTTCTTTTAGCGGCGTGAAATATTCACAAGATGCATCAACTCGGCACGGGTTAGCCCGCCTCTCACAAACACACACTGACCCGTGATAAGTAGCCTACTTCACAGGAATTCCAGCCGTGCCAGTCACGATTGGCAACATTAAGCGGGGTAACAAATATAAGGATGCACCTACCATATTGACTTCAGAGACCATATCTATGCTGGCTATGTCTATATTCATCCCCACTGCCACTGGTGCACCTGTAAAGGAAAGGAGGCATTAATACAAGAGGCATGAATAATTCTCCCATCATATAAATTTAGCAAATTCGTGATGCGCACAGGTTCTTCTCTGCTCCCCTCCACCTACAGGAACGACCGGCTGCATCAGCCTGATCAGAATCGTAACGTTTATCACGCAGATGAGCTTTAATGCTGTTAATTTAGACTTTTTAGAGAAATAATGAAACACTGATGAGCGGGATCGATCAAGTTAAAAGCCTGTCTTATCTCCTCCTCATCAAATGAAATATGCACATCGTTGCACATAGCCTAATTGGAGAGGCCTATTTGGCTGTGAGGGGTGATTATGTAAATTAAAACAGATTTTGCGATTCATTAAACATGTATTGCACGTCATAACGGCGTGAAAACATGACATTCCGTTTCAATTTGGTTGTTACCTCCGAAATCTGGCCTCAACCGAATGTCGTATCCTTTCATCAGTCTGTCCACTGTTTCTTTTACCAGAGGCATATTGCTTGGATCTTTGATATCCTTGACGCTGCGGAGAAAAAGGTGGTGTAATGGAAAAAATAAATAAATAAAATAACGTATTAATATTACACGCCAGGCGCGCTTGAACACGACTACATGACATGCAAGACAGCAGATAGAAAACAGGAAAATGCTTACCTTTGCGCCCAGACAAAAGTCACTAATAAGGAAAAAGTCAAAATCCCAAAGTGATTTTTCCTGATCCTCCCCATCGCAACAGTTTTTGAGGTGGTTTCGGGATGCGAGTGAGGAGAGCGCGCATCCAACTTACTCCAGACAGTGCAGAGGAGCCAATGAGGGGCGCATGCGTGCAGCCAGCCCAAGATCAAAGAGTGGAGACTGATGATGGTGGATGAGCAGTTTCCATTGCAGAGAAAAATATTAAAGGGACAAGTGGATGTGCGTAATGAAGAAACAAGCATTTATGCCAGGACACGAACAACAACGGTGTGATTTTTCGCCGTGTTTTATTCTTGTTTTGTCCCTTGCATGGCAGAGAGGGACTGTGTACATGCTCACAAGGTCAAACGATGTGGGGTATAAATGATCACAGCCAAGTTAACATCAAGTTTAGTCCTTCAGTGTTTAGAACAATTAACATGCCTAATGGGACATATTTTCATGTGTACCAGGTAGACAGGATGTGCAATTATGTGTACCAAATAACCATACTCCATTCTTACAAAATAATAATAATCATAATAACAATAATTTCAGAGACACTCATGGGTGCTGTCCCACTCCTCCCTGCAACACTTCCAGGACCTGCAGTACATCTGAAAATGCAAAGGGAGCACCAGAGTACCAAAGCAGAAAGGTGGGATGGAAAACACAATCCCACAATTCATTTTCTCAGGTTTGAGTACATTTTTGAAGCTACAAGGAGGGATGCGAGCCTCCTCTAAATTGTCTTTGATCTTGTTGTAGTGGGAGCTGTGCTTCTGTAGAGGGCAGACTTCTGAGAGCATTGGTTCACTGTTGCATCACCACCAGTTACAGCCATCATAGATTATATCATCCACTTCTTTTTGATGTGTTTCTTGGTTTGTGTGTATGCGTACAAGCATGTCTAAGTGTGCATCTGAGCAGCATATATATTATATGTGTGTGGCATCCCTGTTAGTCCAGGACCCCAAGAAGTTGTGTGTACATTTGGGTTGTAAAGTGTCTGAGGCCCGTGAAGGACAGCTCGTCAGCAGCTGATCAGAACACAAGTGGGCAGTGGTCACAGCCTGTGAAATGAATAGATGTGCAGCAAGAGAATAAATGAGTATCTGATTCATTTCCTCTGTCACATGAGAGCAGTGCAAATGCTGAGAGGTTGTTCACACAGAGAGGTGGGGAAAAATGAGGCTGGATGGATACTGAAGGTCTCTCTGGCAGCACATGCCCTTTTCCAGGTCCGTTTTAAGAGGTCGTATCTGTGTCCCTGAAAAACCAGAAGAGCACAAACCGCAAATGTGAGAGGAGCATACTGATGCCTTTCCACATTCTGAACTGCTCTATCTGCAGCACACTTCACAGCCAAAAACTGCTACAGTGCTCCCTGCCTGTCCTCTCGGTGCCTTCTTCAAAAGTACCGAGCTAGAGACGCGGTGAAAATATGTAAGGGGAATAGATGTGATGCAGCTGTTCTCATGCTCTCCATCTTGTCTCTCTCATTATTCTGCAGAACGTTCTAAACAAAACAACCATAAAAATTCTCTGACAGGAACATGAGAAGCATGATGAGCAGATTTGCACCCCCCAGTGTTACATAACAGATCTCTCTCTCCCCCGTCTCTCTGTATCGCTCTGTGTTTTTGCACTGTATCTCTCTCCTTCCTTCTTGGACATGGAGCTTTGTGTTCTATAAGTGGCTCACTCATAAACGGGGATATGAATTGTCGCTTATTCATTTGGTTAATGCAAAGTATGTGCTGCTTTAGTTCGCCTGTGAGGCCCACTCCCCATGGAGAAACAGTGTTGTCATTAAAATGGTTTTATTTTGCCAGCCCTCAGGTGTACCTTATATAAAAGCAGAGAGGTGTGATGCATATTTTTCCTCTCAAATTAACTGAGGCCCTTTTGTATTATAAATCTATGATGATGATAAAAGCCATACTGCTGGCGTCAATGCAGCAACAACACAATCTAACATTAATTCACTTTTTTTTTTGCATACAACTCCTGGGGCTGTTTCAGCTTTAGAAATTATTGATGTCTTTATGCCTTGATAAAAGTGTGGGTAGTTATTGTTCCATTGAAGCCATCATAATTAGAGCAAAGTAAGACAGGTTTGTGCCTCTTTCAGATATAAAGTATCTAAAAAAAGGAACCTCATCAATTGAAAGAAAAGCTTTATTCCTCACTTTTACAAGAATGCTGGATACTCTCCAAGTCTTTCCTCTTTGTGTTTTGTATTTAAAGATATGTTGATTTGCAGCTTCAGTTATAAAGCTATAGTCACAGGGTTATAAGATAAAAAAAAAAGTTAAAAGTATTTCTATTGAACAATTCAGTTTTGTCTTTTTATATTATTGAAGCAAAAAAGGTGATAACTCTTTTGACCAGTTTCTCATTTTGCATGTATAAGCCTCATAAGCCTGTATAACATGTTCAAGCATACTGAACATGTTATACAGGGTTGTACAAAGCTTTGTTTTCAGTGGTGTCCGGATAGACTTGAATATAGACTAAAATGTGAATAATATTACCTCAGTGGAAGCAGAAGAGAAGAGTAAACAGGATAGAGATGGTGAGAGTTAATATTATCAAATCTTGTGGTAGAAACTTTTAAAAGTAATGATATGGAGTTGAACGAGAGTTTAAATAAAGTACAGTAAAGCTTTCATGCAGCACCACTCATCAGCATTTGGACAATAATGAAAGTATATTATTTATTTTCGATTTCATTTGATTTGGATGCACAGTCTGTAGGACATGAGCAGGATCAGTCATTGTTGTGGTGAATGTAGTGAGTGTACCTGGCTCTCTCCATGGTGTCCTTGGCCAGGTAGATGTACCAGTAGACTAGGTTGAAGAGTGCGAAGGCCAGGGGGAAGAGGATGCGGGCGTACTTGTCAATAGGGCTGGTGCCAGCCAACTGTGGGATTTGAGGAAAAGCTGAGCCTTGCTGTAGGAAAATTGGCACTGGTGGAGCATCATCGGGCTCACTGCGACAAACCAAGTGGTTCCTCCTCTTGAGGCCTCCACGAGGGCTGCTGTCCGGCTGATGAGGGCCAGGCACGTTTGAAAAGGAAAAGCAGAAAGACATGAGATTGGAGTTTTGTGGCAATCATCATCAGATATGGATGTAAAAACCAGAGGAAGTGTGTGTATGGTGGTTTTAACATGTGGGTGTCAGGTATTCCAGGCTGCAAGTCATTTCTATTCCTGTGGGAGCTTTATCTCAATGGTATACCAATGTCCCTATGGAATGCAGCAGGTAGTTTGCTCGATACCCATAGGGTGGTGAGGAGATTATGCAGCGAAGACTGCCGGAGTTGTTCTCTGTTCTCACATCGAGGCTATTTTTAAAGCATCTAACCATGAGCCCTACACGTGAGACAGATCCCAGGAGGATGCTGGGTGGCTTACTGTATTAGCATAAAGCATATAGCAAGAGAGGAGAGCGCTACAACTGCTCATATTACTATTTAATGCATGGTGTGCTTGCATGGGTAGAATGGAAGAGGCAGGGTGACTACTTGAGAATGCAAAGAAAAGACCTCCTATCTGTGGCATGATTTTTCTCTCTCTAAATCAGAACTGCAGCCTTCATGTTCAGCATCGAAGTCACTCCAGCTCTTTCAGTGATGAGAATACACATCATGATTCCAATCACACATGTAAATGTTTTTGGGAAGACATGCAGTAAATCACACAGCCATTTTTCATGTAAGCTTATAAGGACAAATCACTATTAAATCTTTCAAACTGCATTTTCTTTTTGCCAGCCCATGCAGCTGAATATCTACATTTTAAAAAGTTTGTACGTTTCTTTTTTTTCCCCCAGTAACTTATTTATGCACCTGTGCAGACATGTAGGATCAACTGAATAAATTACATCTGTTACTTGAGTAAAAGTAGGACCATCACAATGTACAATATACTCTGTTACAGCTACATGTCACGCGTCAATACCTTACACACAAATACCTAACATATACAAAAACTACAGAAGAATAAGGATCAAACCATGAAGTATCAAAAGTGGAGAATTCATAATTACTGGGTTATGCATTATTGTGTTCATCTGTTGTTAATGTAGGGTTTATTTTAATAACTTAATAGTTTTTTAAAATAACATGATAATTTTTAGTATATTTAAGAATATTTTTTCACTAATAATAAGGATCTTCAAATTAGAAACTAAAGTTAGAGGTACTAAATGTAGTAGAAATACAATATTTGCCTCTGAGATGTAGTAGAGTATAAGTATAAAAAGGTAGAAAATGGAAATACTGACATAAAACACAACTTTTATACTTCAGTATAAGACTTGAATGAATGTATTTATTCATCGTTCATTTTTACTCATTATTGCTAGATTTTATGTCTTTAATCTTGCAAACTCTTTCACCAAAATCATTTCACCTGTAATCCTGATTTGCAACAGACAGATATTAAAAGGGGCTGCATGGTACTTCTGCAGGAAGGTGATCCCTTCTTATAAGTCACCTCCATATTTTAATATTTTATATTTTACTTTTATTATTTAGATTCAGTCATCCGCTCACCGATACAGTCTCATCATCGTCACTGCCAGTAGCCAGCACCTCCAGCTTGTCCTGTCTGGCTTTCTGCTTCTTCAGATGATTGGCCTGCAGGGTGGCGAAGTAATTTACTGCTGCAAACTCAACGAGAGCGGATGCCACAAAGGCAAAACACACAGCTATAAACCAATCCATGGCAGTGGCATAGGACACTTTGGGAAGCGACTGTCGGGCACTGATGCTCAAAGTGGTCATGGTCAGTACTGTGGTGATGCCTGGGGATTTTATTCAGACACACAGAAATATAACAGATCAGACTATAGAACATAATTTGTATGATTTTTCCATGTAACTGTAGAGAGAGGAGGCGTACCAGCAACTGTGCGAGCGGGAACAGATTCCTTGTTGATCCAGAAAGAGACTTGTGAGAGAACAACTACCATTATTAGGGGAATATAGGTCTGTATGAGGTAATAGCCCAGCTTCCTCTGGAGATGGAAATGAACCACCTGCACAGAGTAGTGACCTGCAAGATAAACAGCATGTGTGGAGAGTGCAACCCTGGGGGGACAGAGCAGGTTAGTACGCACAGAGCACATGCCCTTGCCTGCCCTTGAAACAGAAGAGCAGCTAAGAAAAAAAAAACATATAGATATTTTGCTGCTGTTAACACTGGAATAACCCACAAACTGCAGCACACAAAGAGGTGAGGAGGAGGAAGACAGCAGGACAAGAGGGAGGAGGGAGCAGAGTAGACATGTGAAAATGGGATGAAGTCGAGAAGAGGAGGAAGGGGGAGCATGTGAGGAGGAGGAGGAGGAGGAGGAGGAGGAGGCAGTAGGAGAGGATGCAGTGTCACTATGGGTAACACTGGCCTGTTCTATCTAAACACATGCATGCAGACATTCACATAACAAATCCATGCTGCATCATGTACACACACACACACACACACACACACACATACTGAGGCTCTCTCTCCCTCTCTCTCTCTGAATGCTAAACGGGTATCATCCCTGCCTCATCCTTTTCCTCCTTCTTACTGGAATCTGCAAGGTTCACAGCAGGGGAGCACTTCTCCTTCTGGTGGAAAGAGAAAATGCACACACACTACTCCATCCTTCCTCCGTGTCAGTGCATTGACTAGGCTTTAAACCCTATAGTTCTTTTTAAGGCACACCATTCGCATTAGCCCTGACCACTTAAGCATCTTAGATGGCCGCTCAAGGAAGTCTGGGCTTTTATATCGACTCTGCTGCGGGAGAGTAATGGACACTACAGTAGTGCAGACTTTGAGGAAAGTCACTTGACCTCTCACATTCATTATGTGTCAAGACAAAAATTTAATTAAACTCTTAAGTGCAAGTTTGTTGGCTGTGACTGTAAATGCAATGAACGTTACCTGTGTTCGCTTTGAAAATCTCACTGGACAAAGTCTGTCCCACCAGATCATACTGAAGGAGACTCATGGACTCCTTGGGACAATCGACCGATGCATCTGCTCCCTTCTTCCAGGTGAACATGATTTCACTACTGGTGTAGGCATCTAAAATAGCAAAGACAGTTATGAAACCCTAAAAGCATATGATGCATGTTCACATTTATGAATCTGGACATTATTGGACATCTTTAAAGCCCCATGAAATAATTCAGTGTTTACATGATAGGTCTACACAGCAACTACGTATAATCCAATACCTGGTCCAACTATGATTTAAAGGTCATTTTGTAGGTATTCTGAATGGTATTTAACTTTTTGCTGACTCATCCTGCACCAGGGAGTGTTTACTAATTTGGCATCTAATTAACCACTTTCACAATTTTTATTGTCTTCCTCAGTTGCTAAAAATTCTAGTTAGCAACCAGTGCATAGGGCCTATGAGCTATCTAGCAGTCACCGTTTGTCACTAGGCCATTATGGGTCATTGCACCACAGGTGGAACTGCCCAGATTTTTAGCACTAGAGGCTAGATTCCTATTTTCACAGGAAACATGTTAACAAACTAAAAGAAATAGCACTATGGCTGTTTCATGGGGAGTTTAATCCTCTCTTTAAAAAGCATCTGCAATACTCACAGCTTCCAAACCTGAGAGGACAGGCGTGTCCATCCATGGGGAAGTCCATCAGTCTCATTGGACACTCTGCACTGATTGTCAGTCTAATGACAAAGAGCACACAAAGAAAACAGCCTCTGTCAGTCATCTGTCCTGTGACAGACTCACAGACACAGCAGAGTCTTTACAACATTGAATCACCTCATAGTATACAGGACTGTCCCG
Organism: Apogon talboti; assembly: GCA_037367365.1. Lineage (NCBI taxonomy): Eukaryota > Metazoa > Chordata > Actinopteri > Kurtiformes > Apogonidae > Apogon > Apogon talboti. The sequence goes on from JAPQRQ010000002.1 coordinate 29,839,822, forward strand.
TCCTTCATGATGCGGAAAAGCTTGTTTGGTGTGGTCATGTTATGGGATATAGACTTCTTAGAGTTACGAAAGAAAGTGTCTGGGGTCCAGATCTTATCCACCATGAGGTTGTTCAGCCGCAGGATTTCAGTGGGGCCCTCAAATTTCAGCCGCTCATCCACCCACGTCTGACGGAAGAACATGTCCATGGTGTACTCCTGATGTGTGAACATAACTTGTTAGTAGATGAAAAAACCTTGTGCTCTGGGAATCTGAATATTTTAATGCACTTTAATGGATTAGCACGCTTAATACAGGAGCTATTTCAACTTTCTGCAGCCAATTCACAGCAGTCCAATATGAGGATGGATGACGAGGCAATGATGGATGCCACTCAACCCAGATAATCATTAATCAATCTATTCAGCCATTCTCTCTGTCTGACATGCTGTCATATTGATTTAGAGGCCATCAATAATAGAGTTATAGGGCTGGTCAAACAGATTAAAGCTCATTAGATGGTCTCATGGCAGATTGCCCATAAGGCAGACATTCAATGGTCACTGAAGCGTTGTTATCTCCTGCAGTCAGCACATATACATCTTCGAAACAGAAGTCATGTCTCACCATCTCAACATCTGAAACAGGTCCAAAACTGGTGACAAATATGTCTGTTTTCACCTCTGTAACTCCACCTGCAACAAAAGTTCATACATGTCAATGCACACAGTAATAACCAGTGTGTATAAAACATATGAGGCCTCTTGTCCTTCATTTCAGGTTTAAGAGTGTTGTATAAAGTACCTCCAGATCCAGGTCGCAGTCTGTTGTCATAACCATCCAGTAATCGATCCAAAATACGAGTAATGTCATCCGAATTAATCTTCTCCCTCTCATTTCCATGAACATTACCAAGACTGCAAAGACAAACAAGGTTAAACTCCCAGGGTCACTGTTTTTACAACCAACATTTGACTAACATAAGACTTACTTTATCCAGTAGATAAAAATAACTAAATATATTGACAAGATCATCCTTTACAGCAAATATCACCACCTTCTCCGTCAACTTTGTAACTAAGACATACTTCAAAAATTATTTAGAAGATGAGTAAAATAGAGCTACAGTCTTTGACGTCCTTGAAGTGACTGGTAGGAAGCAAAATGACACAGAAGGTACTAAGACAGGAACAGTAATCTAATTATCAGATTAGCAAATCCACTCCTTTTTTAGACAAACAGCGGATTCTTTTAGGGCTGCAAAAGAAGCCAAAATAAAATGGTTAAAAACACAATAATGAAAAATGAAACGAACAAGCTTCAAGAGAAATGACATACAGTACATCAATGTCAAGTCATTTTGTCTCGTGATTTATATGTTGCAATTTATTTTTCTGACAGCAGATGTCGCTATAAGGAGCTGGTCACAACCGGAAATGACAGACACAATGAGTCACGAAGAAGAAGTTTCGAGAGCGTGCGAGGCAATAATAATAAGGCAAGAGTTGATGCTAAGCTAAATACTAAAATAAATCTGATTTTAGGTATATTAGAGACCAGTGTTATAAAGCCGCCGAAAGATAAATAGCAACCAGCACTGCCTTCGTCACAGAAGTAAGCAGCACCTCTCTGTTATCCAGATATAAGTTAGTTAGCTGACGTTAGCCGAGCTGTCAGCCGGTGTGAGACCCGGGATGTCAGTTCACTTTGAGGAGAAGAGCGGTGTCGTCCCCTGCAAAACCCCATGGGGGTCCTGGTATCAGACCATGGAGGAGGTCTTCGTCGAAGTCGAGGTTCCTCACGGGACGTCAGCCAAGGAGGTGAAGTGCCAGTTAGGATCCAAGAACATAGAGCTACATGTCAAAGGAAAGGAAATATTCAAGGTAGGCTGCTGAAATTATCTTTATGGCATATTCCTGTGGAATAATAAAGAGGAAGAATTGTCTACAGCTGGTATTTTAAGGGTCATGAACACCATCTCCCTCCCAAGCACCCATCATGCCGAAGGGCTAATATAAACAGATTTACAGTTTCTCAGCTGTTTTAATAGGCTAGAACAGGGGTGTCAAATTCATTTTAGTTCAGAGGCCACATACAGCTTAATATGATCTCAAGACCAGCAAAATAATAGCCAATAAATTATGACTCCAATTTTTTCTCTTTCTATTAGTGCAGTAAAATTCCAGTAAAAGTGCAATTTATTACAATATTATGGCTCAGTTTCTCATTTACACATGTACATTACAGATTCGCAGTGGATCTACAAAGGCATGAAACATGTAGTAACAGGCATTTTACTGTTAGAATTTAACTTATTTTTCCTAAGAAATTTCAGGCCGTTGATGGTTGTTAAGAATCTTCACATTTTTTGAAAGGATAGTTTGTAATTGCAAACATTTTCATTGTGTAATTTGACTTTATTCACACTTTACCAAAAAAAAGAGAAAATTTTGGGGTTGTTATCATTTATAGGCTATTATTAAATTGGGCTATCTGTGTGCCCTCAACTAAAATAAGGTTGACACCCTTGACTTTTAATATTTTCAGTGTAATTTTTTTGCACTTCACAAATTCATTTTGTGGGCCTGATTTGGCATGCAGGACACACGTTTGACACCCTTGGGCTAGAAAATAATACTTTTCTTCTTCAATGCAAATATGATTCATTAAGTAGCAAATTGTAAAATGATTTGTCTGTCTTCTCTACATTGTTCTCCTCCTCTGTCAGGGAAAGCTGTTTGGCACTACTGTGTCTGACGAGGCTACGTGGACACTAGGTAAGTCTCATCCTTCAAATTAACAGAGCTGCTATGGATGGACATGTACACATATCAATCTAGCGTCTTTTCTCTGTAGAGGATAAATGTCTCATCCAGATTGTCCTGATGAAGGCCAACAGAGAGGCAGGGAACTGCTGGTCCTCTCTGTTGGAGGGGGAGTACTGTGCAAATGCCTGGGTCCAGGACCAGATGCAGAGGAAGCTCACATTAGAAAGGTTCCAGCGAGAGGTGAGAATGTGTGGAAATATTCACTTCATTTTAATGTCTATAGCCAAATATTTACAGAGATTTGCCTCAAAGGGCTTTACAATCTGTAGAAAATGCAACACCCACTGCCCTTTGACCGTCTGTTTGATTGAGGAAAACTCCTGCCAAAACCCTTTAATATAGGGAAATGGTAGAAACTTCAGGAAGAACCAAAATGGATATAGAAGACAGATTTACACATACTTGACACCTTCACACCTTGTAAGTTTGATATTTTTTAACTTGATGATTACAGCTCATGAAAGAACTAGTATCTCAAAATAATACTCGTTCATAAGATTGATAAAAAGCATCTATATCATGTCAATTTATGCTCTCAATACTTGATCACGGCACCTTTTGCACAAATTACTGCATCAGTGCGACGTGACATGGCCCAGGTTGCTTTGCTAAGTGGCCTTCAGCTCAGCTGTTTTGTCAGGACTCTTGTCTCTAATCTTCCTTATGTCAATACGACAGGTTCTCAATGGGGTTCAGGTCAGGTGAGTTGGCAGATCAATCAAACAAAGTGATACCATGGTCAGCAAACCAGTTCTGATTAGTTTTGCGCTGTGGCCAAGTGACAAGTCCTGCTGAAGAAGAAAATTAGCATCAGCATCTCCTTAAAGGTTATCTGCAGACAGTAGCATGAAGCGGTCGAAAATCTCCTGGTAGATGCTGTGTTGACCTTGGACATGTTATATAAAACAGTGGACTAATACCATCACATGAAATGACACCCCAAATCACAGACTGTGGAAACTTCATACTGGACTTGCAAGGAATGTGGATTCTGTGCCTCTCCACTCTTCCTCAAGCTCTTGGACGTTAATTTCTAAATGAAATACAAAATTACACCTGAAAAGAGTTGTGTTTTTTTCCTTAGCCTAGGTAAGACTCTTCTGATATTGTCTCTAGTTCAGTAGTGTCTCAACACTGGGAATGTGACATTTGTAGTCCATTTCCTGGACTCGTCTTTGTGTTGTGGTTCTTGATGTGCAGATTCCAGCCTGTCCACTCCTTCAGACACTTTCCTCTGTGGTCATCTATGTTGCTTGTTCACATTTTCCTACCACACTTCACTTCAGTCAACTTTCCATGATTACGCTTTTATCCAGCACTATTTTTAACACCAATTTTCCATAGCTTCATGACATAAAAATGTAAACCTATTCACCATGTTGTGGTTTAACTAATTGCTTACTGATGCTTTGGTTCTGTTTCAGGACACTGGTGTTTTATCACAGTGTGATGCTATCATTAGTAAAAATTTGTAAATACACTACATGATTTGTAAATTTGTAAATACACTTGATGAGATTTATTCTTTAGGTCAGTGAAATTTGGTATGTAATGTTTCTCAATGTTTGATTGTATCTTAATAATCTATGTGATCCAAGTTTCCAAGTCTGGTACCCAGCCCTAACTCTTGACTACTGAACACTTCGATTTAATGGGTTGAGGTTTTTTTTTCTAATCTTGTACTTACAGGTCTAGTTATGCAAGTTATATATCAACAGACATTTTCACTAGTTTGCACAGGAACATAATTGCTCCTGTTGAATCCACTGACACTTGACCTGATTTCACTTTCTTTCAGAACCCTGGATTTGACTTCAGTGGTGCAGAGATTTCTGGGAATTTTGCAGGAGGGGGTCCAGACTTTTCCAGTCTGCAGAAGTGACAGATGCCATGATGCCCGACTCATGTTGGAGATGTGCTCCTAACCTGATCAAGTGTGAAGGACCTCATGACATGAACAGTGGATCCATCAGATCTTTGGAGGTCTAAAGAATTTGCCTTCAGAACTTGAATACTTGATCACAACAGTTGTATGACTCCACTTTTTACCAAACTCTCATGTGACTTTTCTTGGCTATGAAAGACTGCGAAGAAACATTAAGGAAGATTGGAAATCTGTTATTTGGACAGATTATAACAGCTCATAAGAAACATTTGAGATGTGTTCAGAAATGTGAAAAACACAGTGCTGTTGGCTTTTCAATAAATTTTATTGAAAGGTACAAGGACATAGGTTAACCAGATGGTGTACTGAAACTGACATTTTGAGTCTGAGAACACATTTTCGTTTTGTTGCTAAAGTAAATTTGTACTACACAGGGAAACTGGCAAAGAGAACGCCATACAGATTCTGAACCACATTTCCACAGCAATGACCAATTATTTAGTGCTCTCTGCATAATTGACAAATGAAATCAATTAGTACATGTGGTGCTTCACTCTGTCCACAAATTAAAAATCAGTGAAAACAACTCATCTGTAACCGCTGATCACAAAGCCGACATTTCAGCTCAGAATATAGAGTAGCCAGAAATGATAGAATCGTCACTAGCTTCACTTCACTGGAAAAACCAGAGCTCCCTCGCCATAAAAAAAAAAACAAAAAATCATCACCTTGGGTAGGAGTGTGCATTCAGGACAGCTTAGCAACCTAGGGTGGGAGTTAAGGATTTTGGGCCCGATTTCTTGGTTCCATTTTAGCTATTCGCAAAATCCTTCTCCCTCCTCTTCCACATGGTGGACTGAGGACCTAGGTGGTTCTATACTTATTAGCTTAAAACCAGCAACCCGTTCCAGGAAATACCAAACACCTTGGTACGGATTAAACAAGAACATACTCTGCACTTGTGCAAGCAACTCAACCAGGAAAGTAAAACCGGATGGTAAACCTTTCCAAAAAAGCATTCCTCTCTGTGATGGGGGCTGATGAAATACAGTGTGCTTAATGTGTGAGGAACAAAAATGCTAACATTTCTAGTTTTTCTTTAAAGAACACCATCATCAGTGATGAAGATCTGTAAAGAAAATAAGTCGACTTCAAATGGGTGATCTTACTGAAAGCTAGTCACCATTCACAGACTTGTTTACTGCCAATTACAAAATTAAGCTGTTTAGGACCAGCATTGTTTGCATGCAAGGTCACTCAAAGCCTGACATTTTAACAAGCTGACTCAGGTATGGTGGGGAGATGGGTGATCTTATAGTAGCTGTGCTTCAACTGGCGTGCCGTTCTCCCTGAAATAGTCCAGCGAAGTCTCTGCCTGATCGGTTTGGAACATTTAGTGGTGGCGTATTCAGCCAGGCACTTTCCAACCAACTCCCGCATGCAAACCAGGTCCCCATCTTTAATCTGCAAAGAAGAAAGCAGCACAAAAACCAGACTGTTACATGCAGCTGTTCTGGGAAAAGACTACCTGAAAAAATATGCTTGGAACGACTTGGAAACCATTCTCACAGCTTTTTAATTAATCATTTACTTACATTTATCTGCTGCTGCAAGTTACTCAGGGCCTCTGATATTTTGTCACTGTGCTCAGGGTCATGTTTATCCCAGGCCTCAAAACACACCAGAGCTAAAGCAAGCAGAGAGGGCTGCACAGAAAAACAAGACATGCTGCTTTATTAAGACCTCCAAAGGCACTGCTCCAAATGATGACAATGTTAACCAGATCATTTTCTCTTTAATGGTCACAGCAAAGTTAAAATACAGTATATCACTTTGGAGGTGTGCACTGGGACAAGGGAGGCTCATTGGGTGTTCAGTTACCATGGCACCAAACTACAAATAGGTCATCATTTATAAGAGACCACTTACTGTGACCTACCTTTATTTTGGAGAAGACAAATGAGCAATGACATGCTTTAAGCTCAGCCTCCAGTCTCTCAAGGCTCAGGATCTTCTTACTATAAGAGGCAAAATACTATTAGTATCAGCATTTTAACTTTTCATAAGATGCACATAAGAGACTCTCTAGATGTCTTGACTACTGACAGACTAAAAATGAGCAAACAAAACAAAGCCATCTGAAAGGTATTTCTACCTCCGAAGCATATTAACACTGAGAAGGTTTAAACTAGTGCATTTTCAAACAAGTTGTCACATAATGTCTTGATGTTTCAAATGAGACTGTGCCTGTTGGCCCTAAAAAATATTTTTGTCTAGTGCTCTCTTAAAAGCCAAATATGAGAAGACACATTTTAGTAGAGTAAATGTAATCTTGTTGAGTCATGACTCAGCCCTGCAGGTTGATGTGACCATCTGTCCTTACCTCTCAGCATCGAGCTGCTCCTGGATGTGGCTGTGAAAGAGGCGGAGAAAGCGAAGGGCTGTCGGGGCTTTCACCTTCCAATAGAGCTTCTCCATGATGATCTTCTCCATCCTCATCATGTCAGACACTGTAAAGCGATTCTGACTAATGCGGATCAGATCATTGGCTAGAGGCACGTTCTTCTCCTCTTCTGAGGACTTCACAGCAATGTAGAAGCAACACAAGCCCACACAGGACAGGTGCTTCGGTTGAATCTGTGGATGAAAAGGTTAAGTTATTCGAAATACAATGAATATAAGACAGTCAACAAAATCAATCTGGGGTAGTATTTTTACAAACCTTCATAACGGAAAGGAATCGATCCAGCAAGCTGATGGCCAGCGAGAATGTCTCCGAGCTGAAACCAAAGAACCTGGTGAGGGAAAGCAGGTCCTTCACCTCCAGCTCCCTAAGTCTGGAGGTCATCCTGAGGCCATTGTCCTGGGCGCTCTCGATGAGTCTCAGGCCGGATAGTTTTGGCTGGTATCGGCCTTCAAGGTCCATCAAAGATTTAAGCTGAACTGCAAAAGGCAGAGCTCCAGGTCCTGCTACTGTGTCGATCATCTGTACAGATATGAAAACGAACATTAAATAACACTTAATATCACCACCACATGTTGAAAGGATGGACATAAACTAAAGATTCCTTTTACAGCTCGCATAAGACTAGCAGCTAATGTAAGACTTATAAACACTGACGGAAAATAATGTCTACAAATGACAAGCTTACTCCCGCCTATGCTTTTTTTTGTTAGTTTAACTTCCAAATGTACATTTATCCAGTTACTACGAAGGTGAATGATGGTTTGATTTCAGACATGCATAATACATTTTCAGTTAAAATTTTCTGAGGGAGACAGGGGTCATATAGTTACTTAACCATTCTTTAAAAATCCACTTTTGGTCGGCCTTTTGTGTAACCTACACTCGTTGTACTTTGCTATGATGTAGACCATCGTTTAGTAAAAGAACATTTTAATTTATAATATACAATTTACTTTTATGGTATCCCATGGTTGGCTCATGTTAGCACAGGGGTAAGTGCTGAAAATCTGTTATATGGAACTCGATTGAGATTCATGAGTGAGAAGAGATTGATATTCAGGGTATAGTTAGTCAGCAGTAGCTGAGACATGTTAGAGCTTCCAAATATGTAAGTTAGTGAGTCAGTAACATGACTTCCTCTGCCAGCTGTCACTGAACTGGAATCAACTGGAGCAGACGGTGTTGTACAACAGACCCACAACAGTAATACGTCTGAAAGTTTTTAATAAAAGTAATGTAGTTTTGAGCATATGATGGGTTAATTCCAGACCTTGCCGTACATTCTAACCATGTTTAACGGACAGTTTGGTGGTCAGGTTAGGAACCGGGTCTGTTTTTCGTAGAGAACGGGCCTCGTGAGAATCAGGGCAGGACCTGCGTCATGTCGGGACATGTCCCTGCCATACAAACAAACGGAGGGCTAACAGGCAACCCCCTGACGCCAAGCTCGTCAGATAACACACTAGAAACTGAACAACTAGAACCGGCTGTCACTTTAACACATATAAGAGTGGGGAATGATTTAAAATGGTTTTAGAATGTTTTAAGAGGGCTAAACTACAAACTAATTTACGTTAGGTTAGCTACGGGCGCTAACGCTAGCTAACGTCAAATTACTTCTACCTACAAAACAAATGTATTTCTTAACAAAGCTGGCAGGAACATAAAACACATTTAACAGTAAAATGTTACTGATGTTAGATAAGTTATAAAAAAAGAGGCTTTAGGTTGACTTACCTTGGACCAAGTTGGGCTGTCTTGTATAATATGAAGGGAAAATGCAGGGGGAAACAATCTTCAAACGCTCAAAAGAAGCGAATGAAAAGGAGTTTAAAACACAAAAAAGTGTAAGTATGAACTTCCACTACAGAAAGTTTTAAGCATAGGTTAATTTCTGCCTATGCACACCCCCCTACCCTTGGCGTAAGGCGATGGGGAAAAGGGCAGTTTAGGTATTAATGGAAGAATATAACCAAGCCCATGCCCAAACATGGTGACATCTTATTGGTCACTGATAGACGTCATTCGTAGTTGTGATTTTTGATTGGATTTGTTTCCAGTCAGTTAATCTTAAATCCCGCCTTCTGGGAGCTGCTGAACCAATCACAGGGGAGGAACTGCGATACGGTCATTGCAGGTCCTGGTTTATTGCCGTTTTTAGGTCATATCATATTAAACGATTTCACCCAAAAATAATTTTCTTTAATAGTCAGACAAGACTGCTTACGATGATGACAATCGGAATTATTACAGTCCAATAAAACACGAAACAGAGACACCCCAGAGAACTATAAGACTATGATAAATAGAGAAGACCTTACCAGCAATAAATATTTAGAATAAAACATTACATAATCATTTTCTTGTTTTCATCTACCTGATATAATCACCTCAACATGATCACTTCATACTGCTGCTCCTCTTTTTAAAGGGACACCTGCTGGTAAGTTTCTGGAACAGTCTGGAAGAAATCTGAACCTGCTGAGCAGAGCACACTACAGTCCAAATCCTGCCTATTCACTCCCACTGTTCTAAAAAAATGAATGATAATGGAGACATCAAAACACATTTTCAATAGAGTTAGTCTTTATTACAGCAGAATATACAAATCTGAAAGTATGCCTCCACATACTCCCCATATAGATCTACTGACAATGACAGAAATTAATTCTGAATTAATGGTTAATTTATTCACAACATCAGCTTATATATTTTTTCTGACTTCATGACGTACATATAACTATCTTGAACAGAAAATAAGAGCTTCTATGTTGATATGATAGGGTACCTTTTTATATCAATAAATATATGATTTGTAATATAATGTTTAAAGTGCTTACTATAAATCATAAAAGAAAATACAATCCCTTTAACCTTAAACAGCCATCTCATATCACCGTACGATGATAAGTCACAGTGTAAATTGTCATTAGTCAAAAGAAAGTATAACATGGCAGATGACAGAAGCACAGTTAGTACAAAAACTGAGGTTTTGGCAACGTGGGCTTTTAAGAAATATGGTTAAGAGCCATGCACAAACCATGCTACAGAGCTGCGTAAGAGCTACATAGAGAGAATTCAGCAGACATGGAAGACTTCAGATGACTCACTTCCATGGATGCTGGTGCATCTATATATAAAACTGTTAATTCACACTGTAAAAAGTAATACACGTTTTACACTTGATTGTTAATCTGCGATCTTTTGACGTGGTAGAAAGTCTTCTAATTCAAATTCCTTCCTGAGGTTAAGGAGCACGCAGAGGGGAGACTAAAGAAGCTATGAGAAGGGGAAGAAAAACAGTGCATAATTTATTAGAGCAAACTGATATGTATTAATAAAGATCACTTAACAGGTTGTAACTTAAGTCCTGGTCAAGCTCAATGATAGTTTTATGTTGGTAGCCACTAATTGAAACCAAAACCAAAAGTAAAACATGATTTAAATGGGAGAAATTAAATTAAAAAAAAGAATAATATAGCAGTGCTGTACATTATGAAGGCAAAAGGTGTCATAAGAAATGCTTAACATGAAGTCCCAGAGAGAAGTGAATATGAAGGAATACAGTTAACAGACAAATGAATTGATTCTCTACTCAGTTTTGCATTGTCATTCTTTATTAGAAAGCTATATATTTGTTATTTTATTTAAAAACTGAGTATGAATCATTTAGCTATTACCCATTTTTATAATTTTGCATAGAATGATTAGACTAATTTTTTTTGACCTAAAATATACAGTACTAGGAATAATGATAATACAAAACATACAGATTCCATTATGTACATTGTTAGATATTCTTTAGCAAAGGAAACATTTTTCAGACCACCCGAACTGTGATTAATTTAATCCAAGTTAACACAACAAAATGTAACTTCTAACTATCAGTTATGTCAGTAACTGACAGTCTCCTGTTTCTGTAAGACTCTATCAGGGCCTTATTGAGGAACAGAGACCTTACAACTACATGAACACGCATTCATGGCAAGAACATAAAATAACACAAGCTACATGGTATGAAAACAGTCCACGGACTTGTTATTTTGTGTCTAGCAGAGTCAGCATTAGAGACAAATTAAATAGACAGAGCAAAGCTACCTTTCAGATGCATAAATACACAGTGGCTTATCACATTATTCAGGCTCACATATGTGCACAGTCACTGAGTCACCGAGTCTTCACGTACAGTGTCACTAAGTCAAACATGACAGACTCTTTTTTTTCCCATGCTGATGACTGACACATTCCTGGTTTCTCTGGATGTTTGCGCCATAAATCAACTGAAAGGGGAAAAGAAATAAGACAAAATATGGCTAAAAGAAAAATAATGGAGGACTTGAAATGTGGTTGAAAAGAAAACAATGAAATGGATGAAATGCAAATAGAACAGTGGTTGGGTTGACACATCAACATTTTGCAGTCTGCAGGTAACCACATACCAACAACTGAATCAGTTTAAACACACAAACACACAATGACTGGACAAAAAATCTGATTAAAAAGAAAGTGTTGGAATTGTTTGTTAACCTGATCACACAATGAGATTCATAATACTGACATATCCTGATATATGAAGATGTTGTGTATCTATTTGGTGTGTATCACTGCTCTTGGTTTTTAGTAGGTAATGGTGTATTGTGGTCACTGATGACATTTTCAGTCTTACTAAATTATTTTTCAATTAAAAAATGCATTAAATAGGCAGTGCTTTAAATATTCTAAAAGCATGAGTTATTTATAGTTCTCTATATTTACAGTGCTAAAATATCATATATTGCAACCATCTGACCATGACTTCTATTTTGAAGTCACTCTCAGTCTATTGAAACCAAGTCTGTTTTCAATTTTCTTCTTTTATCTACTTTTTTATCAGTATTATGTGATTGACATGGAGGATAATTATGTTAACTACATTTAAGAAGGTGATCATTGAATTATAGAACATAAATATGAGATTAACAAACACTCAAAAGAAATGTGAACACCTTGTTTGAAAACATTTATCTAATCTAAGTAAATTAATTATGGGCATCCCATAGGACACGGCCAATTCATCTACATTAAAAGCACCAAATTCAAACAATTTAAAAATGTGAATTCATGTTTATGCATAATTTTTAATATTTGAACAGTTATTCTAGATAATCTTGTTTTTATTTTGTACTGATGAAAATCCTGTCATCAACTTAACTCTAGAACTATCAATTTTTTACCACCAAAAGTACAGGCTCTTATTAGTACTCACACAAGCCATTGACTAAAGATTAAAGAAGTAACTACACTGTGGTGAGTTTTTATTCTGTATTACTAATCTGCTAGACTCCTTTGTGAAATTTTATGGCTACTACAGTTTTTACTGTGCATAAATATTTAGGACATACAAAATAATTATCCCAAAATACATTTCCACCTGCAGAAATTATTATTGTGCTCCTATGTGTTACGTCAGAGCATCATCCACATTGTACATGGTGTGAGCATCGGTGAGACCAGTCGTATGTAAACAGAAGTGCCCCTGCCTGAGATACAGTCTGGCAGGTCAGCCTGCAGAGACATAAGCATCAGGCTGTGTCATGCAAGCTGTGACCCTTCCTACTGTGTCTGGGCACACAGTGTCAGTCTGAATCTGTCCTTGGATCACTTTCTAAGCCAACGTGGCTTCTGGGAAGATAACACTATCTCATTAATCACATTCTATGCCTCCCCGCCCTGTCCAGTCAACTCCACAAAGACTAGCCGTAGAGAATAAATGTCCATGGCTTTTGAGAATAATTTATGTTTGACATTTAACTTGTGATTCTCCAACAGATTAATAAATCATCATTTTCCTGCTATTTAATGACAATAAGATACACTTTAAAGCCCAACCCAAAGCCTAAATACACCTCTTGAGCAGCCACACAAATGAAATACAAACATACAGAAAACAGACTTACTTCTTCTTGTCTTTGTCCTTCTTAAAGGGCTGTGAGCAGCCTTGGAGAGCCTGGCCCATCAGCGTCTCTGCTGCAACCTTTCTTCTATTGAACGCATTCATCTCCTCCTCCAGTTCTCGTCTTTTCTCCTCCAGGTTCTTCTTCTCTTCCTGGTGCATCCGTTTGAGCTGCTCAAACCTGTCATGAAGCTTGGGACACCGACTCTGTCAGACATACTCCAAATGCTATTTCATCAGGGAGTTATTTATAAGATTAAATCAATGCTCACCTCTTTTTCTTTTTCTTTCAGCTCTGCTTCTGTCTCTTTTACTTTGTTGACAAACATCTGTCTCATTTCTTCCTCTTTGCGCTGCAACTCTACTAGGAATTCTTTCCTTTTGGCCTCGTAGGTCTCCTGAAGGCTGAAGATCATCAGAATAAAAGCAGGTCAGTTCACAGCCTATTTCCACCATAAGTGTTAGGATGAAGCAAAAGCTAAAACCTGATGTTTAATATATTAGGCTCTTTGAGTGTATTTAATGACATGATCTAGTGGTGAAGTTGCAGATTGCAACCAACTGAACCCCTTCACCCTCCCACAACAGTGTCAGTTCTGTGCTTTTTAATTAAAGTGCTACTAATGCTGATCCACTGTCAAACATAGTAGGCTATGGTTAACCTGCTACAAACCAGAAAGAAAAGAGAAGAAGTCCCTTTGGAGCTACTACAGAAACACGGCAGTGCAACATGGTGAATTCTATGAAAGGTGACCTGCTCCCTTGGGAGATATAAATGGCTCATTCTAAGGTAATAAAAACACAACAATTCTCATTTCCATGTAATTATACACTGATGAAAACATAATTATGAATATTATATTCTGTTTATGCAATTAGAGCCTCCTAAATCCTTCTAAATTTTACAAACTGAACCTTTAACACAGTTTGTCTCTGTGTCAGCCCTGCGATGAACTGGCGACTTGTCCAGGGTGTACCCCGCCTTCGCCCTAAGTAGCTGG
>JAPQRQ010000002.1:29854013-29867763 GCA_037367365.1 Apogon talboti
ATATAAAGTAACATTAAATTATACAAATATGAACAACCTGAAATATCTAAAGAAAATGAAGTGCAATTTTAACAATATTCTGTCTGTTACTAAATGTTTTGTGCCTTTGTAGATCTGATCCGCAATGATAAGTTGCCTTATTCAGTAAAAACCTATAAAAATTATATTCTGTTTTTTTGTTTTTGTCTATTATTCTACCCTGTAATGCCATCTAAAACACACAGTAAAGCAAAACCTGATCTTGCCAAATCTTCAAAGTAGAAATAGTCCTGAAAAAAAGGACACAAGTACATCCATGCAGCAGCTTTTATGACACTTTTACAGCTCGAATAATAAAACAATTTTAAGCAGCCTGTTTCATTAAAATATTTATAGGCGTTTTGCACAGAATACTACATTACTTATGGCATGATCATTTAAGTATCTCGAGGCGGAGTCGAATGTACTCTGTTTTGGAAATCAAAATATGGTCACCCTCATTTAATGTACTGATTATGTAGATGTTCACTAAAGCTCAGATTAATGTTGAGGGTTATTATATCCAAAACAGATAAAACTGATCCACTGTCATTGATCCAACTCCATGGGTTATACTGGTGAATCACTATTCTAGAAGATGATGGTGTTTCCATGGTAACTACGGAGCCTCTGAACGTCCATATGGGTCATATGTGATGACCATGAAAAGACAACAAACTGCATTTTATGCCAATTATTTACATGTATTGATAGGATTAGTGGATCAACAGGTATTTAACAGTTCAGATCAGTGAATGATTTTGGTCACCGGTGGACGTTTGGGTCTTTATGGGTTAATGTCACAGTGTTGAGAGGATGCAAAACAAGTCTTGGGTGGGGCAAAAGAATCAGATGGAATCACTTCTGCCATTGGAATGAATTGGACGGGATCTACCTCTAGTCTCTTAAAGGGGTGGGACAGTGGAGAAACCATGTGACATATAAGCAGGAAATGCCTCTTCAGTCTTTTTTCCCTCTGCCGATGGTTGTAAAGCAGTAATCTGAGCAAAATGATGGTGAAGCATGCTAACACCTTTAGCACTGTAAAACGCATTGTATAGATATATTTACAATGTCAACTATCTTAAGTAAGCTGGTGTCCTATAACTAAATAATAAGTAAGAATAAGAAATGAGTAATATTGGAGAATTTTGGCCTGAAGATGATGCTTAATTAAGATTTAAGGGATAATCAAAGTAATTGCAATTTGTTGTGATGGGGACATTAGTCTCTGCAACAAATTTACTGGCAATCCATTGCTATTAAATTAAAACATTTACTCAGTCCTTAAACATCTGTTCTATTTTGGCAAAAGAGGAAAATCAGACCTTCAACTATGAGGCTCATTTACTGTACTCTGAAACATTCCATTAGAAATGAATTAGAAGAGTTAGAAGAGTCCTATCTATAGACAGAATTATTCTTTTGTTAACAGTGCACATAAATTCTGAAGGGGCATGAGAACGAATCAGATGAAAATGCTCTCCCTCCTCATATTTCCCTCTGAAAGGAAGTTACTTTGCATCTGAAAACTGGTGTGCTGCAAATATGTTTGTAATGCCATTTGTTGCAGCACAAAGACTGTATCACCACCTGTCCTTTTCAAGTACAGCAGAGAAAGGTGCTCATGAATGAAAGCACAGTAAAAATAGACGCACATTGCTAAGTAATGACAAAATTCACCAAACTCAAGTTCACCTGTGCCGGTGAATTTCAGCCCACAAGGACAGGCCCTAACAGATGTGGTTATGAAAAGCAGAGGGAAATATGAAAACGTGTTGGAAGAAGTTCAGGTTGTACCGTATATTAGCGCGCTACAAAAAATAGCAATAAAACTTTAAAGTCAGGCAAGTCCTTTACGGTTCTCACTTACAGTGTATTGCTCAATTGACCTACCCTGGGTTTTGTAAGATGGTGCATTGCAGTAGTGCACAGATGGATAGCTGCTACTGTTGGCTGGCGTTAGGGTTGGAGCTCATGGGGGTCATCAAGCTTTTGGTCCTCAGTGGGAAAAGGAAATCCATTTCTAATTGCAATACTGTGTAATACTGCGAGTTTTAATAGATGCAGGCCCCCTCTGTGCGGTAGAGCAGTCTCCCCTCTGTGGCATTGAGGCAAATCTATTTCCCCTTCAGTGAGCCAGTGGCTTACTCCAGCCCGGAGGGAGCTTGGTTCTGCCATGTGTTAAAGCGCACCTGCTGTGTGTTTTTACTAAGAGGGTGAGTGGCCATGCTTTCAACAGGTATCTGCCATTACCTAGGGCTACAAACCATTTCAAGTGAAGTACCCAACCTACAGATGAATAAACACATAACCTTCATTTCTGAATCGAGCACACTGCTATCAAACATGAAATAGGAAAGTAATAAAGACTTGCCTTCTCCTGCTGGCTTTCAGACTCTGGCTACAGTCACACAACACAACACTGGCTATTGGTTAAAATATTAGAAAACTGTGATTTACAGCTCGATAAGTCATTAAGGAACACCTGACAAATGAAGGTCTGATGTTCTCTTTTGGCTCTTTTTAGTCTATGAGGGGAAATAGTTGCTTGGTAACGTAAGTGTAGTATTTACTTTGTATTACAATCCATTTAATAACCTTCTGCTGTTATGAACTGATACTTGGAGCAAATGGTTTGGCTAATCCTGTTTAAGTGTTACTATAGCGACTATGTAGACTCACAAATGCTGTGCGTATTACAAAGTAATATTTAACAACTTTAGTAAACTCTAGAGTGTTGAGCACATTTCCACATCAGAACAACATCTGGGACGTCATGAGTATGAAGACAATTCTGAATGTGATTGGACCCAGTTGGACCGGGTCTTTTCCAAAAGTGGTCAGTTATTGCTATGGTTGGCAAAGACAATAATGAAGTGTCTAATGTAGCATGTCGTTATGAGAACTAGTCACTGCCAGCCATTCTCAGTAGACTTCTTTTAGACCATTTTCAAACTTTATAAGGTTGAAACTCCAAAAATAAATGTTATGTCTCTTCAGGATCCAATTTATATGACCCCTCCTATGTTGCCATAATGTGCACACTTTTAGGGATGTTTCAACCCTCAAAACTCCCAAATTGTTAGCCTCATAGCATAATTACCTCAGAAATATTTTTTTCAGGACATGGCCAATGATGCAAAATGAAGCAGAAGTGTTAGGAGAGTAAAGTTATGTAGCTATCACAATTTGGCCAAAATATGACTTAAGCACTTATGCTATGAGGCTAACAAAATGTTGATTCGATGTACTTTGTCAGAATGCCAGAATGTCAGTCACAGACGGCAAAAAAATGACTAAATTGTTTTTAAATCTAATGATAGTTGAATAGCAACACATTGCTGTTTTGTCTAGTTTCATCTGGATCTGTCTTACGTTTTTTTTTTCTCATTTATTTTGCTTTATGAGGCCTCTCTTCTACATGTAGCTTTATTAAGGTCAACATGTATAAACTAACAGAGAACAAGATTTTATTTAATTACATATTCTTTAAAAAAATGACTTCACATATTATCATAGCATTGTTATGAATTTCTCTCAATTGATGACCTGATAAAAACAGCTCCATGACTCATTTTAGGTCCAGTCCCTAAGTCTGAGAGACTTTCGTTTACATTGAACAACTCTATGTTTACTACACTATTATTATACAAATGAAATCGTTTGTATAGTGTTAATAAATAGAGCTAAGGGGATCAAACTTAGGAATAGCGATGCCCATGACCCACCTGATCATCCAAAAAGTTTGAGGTCAAAAGGTCAAAGTTCAAGGTCACAAAGTCAAATAAGATCAATATAATAAGATCAAGATAAGATCTCTATGCATTCTGTTATCCAGTGAGAGTGTGTGCAGCTGTACAGTCACACTCATCATAATTATTCATTAATGGCCACACAACAAGGTGGTGGAATTTGCTTTCAGAGCAGTATGTTACAGGTCACAACATCTGTAAACAGAACACCCACAAAAAACAGACACAATTTTGAGAGAAGCAACAACACTGCATTGTCCGACCTACCCAGCGGGGCTCTTGGGAAAGACCGCTCAGCATCACTAATCACAATGTAACAGTGGTTCAAGGATGTTAGTGGCTCTGCTCGGGCAGGTACATAGCTGGATGTAGCTGGGGAGGTCTGCAGACAGGTTGGTGTGATTAAAATTGCCAAGCACAAAAGACAGCCACGTCAGGGCATGAGTTTTCCACCGAAGACATACCGTTAGCCTCATAGCATAATTGCCTAAGTCATAGATCATATGGACAAAAGTATTGGGACATGTTGAATTCAGGTGTTTCTTTTCTAACAGGGGTCTGGGATACAAAACGATAATGACAAATGTCATAATATAGTTTTATATTGTGATAAATACCATTGCATTGGTTACTTTTGTTTAAATTGTTATCTTTGCTTCCAAAATCCCTCAGAGATGGTTTTTAATTAATTTGTCTTAACATTGATTTTTTAATTTTTTTTTTAGAATTTTTGTTTTTTATCCATGACTGTGATTTTAAATGTTCTACCTCTAAATTTCCAAAATATGTTTGTGCTCTGACTAAATAATAATTTTCTACCACAACTAACCATCTACTTTCTTCACATCTCACTGAGGAAGAAAAATCTCCCATTATGATGTTTGCAAACATATTGGGACACATCATGGCTGCAGCTGTAAGATGTCCTGTTCATCCCGATTTATCAATATTAATAACCAATGCGATATTTATCACAATATAAATCTATATTGTGACATTTGTCATTATTGTGTTGTAGCTCAGACCTCTGTTAGAAAAGAAACACCTGGATTCAACGTGTCCCAATACTTTTGTCCATATAGTGTATGACTTAGACAATTATGCTATGAGGCTTATGTAGCTAATTCAGTTCATAAGCATTAACTGAGGCAAACTCTGGGGAGGTAGTATGGTCTTCATATATATATATACAGTATATATCTCAGGTAGGGAAAGCAGGCCCTGTTGAGCTCTGTGGTGTTGTTGCACCATCTCTGGTTGGTCGGGATACATTTCCATCCTTTCAGACATAGCTTGACTGACTTGTCAGCGTGGTGTAAGGTGCAGGTGGGTGGAGTTACTGTGTGGTCAGCCACAGTGTTGTCCAGCAAGGTCTCACATAGACAGAGAGCAGAGCAGTCCTTGTAGTCCATGTTGTTTCGGATAAGCAGGAAGAGTTCATCTATTTTGTTCTTCATCGATGTCGTGTTAGTCAGGAGCAGAGCTGGTAGCGGTGGCAGATAAGGGCGCTTCCTGAACCGGTGCAGCATTGTTTCCTGGCCGGCTTATGCCTCCAGGGAGAAGGATCTGTTGGCGTGGTTTTAGCTAGTATCTCCACAGGAAAAGTTGAAATGACTAATTGTGTATGAGTAGTCTCAGAAGGAAAGTTTTTTCCCACTGGGTTTATGTCATACATTTTGACTTTTTAACCTCTGAACAAATTTGCATTAAATTGGAATCATTCGAGATAGCGTCTGTATTCGTACCTAGGAACCTTTGGAAAGAACTTATTAACCCTTATGCCTGTTGTCACAAATGTGCATCATACCCACATTTCTATCAGTTTTATTTACTATAGTCAAATTAACAATGTCCACTTAATCTGCTTGAAAGCAAAAACACAAATAATTAATTTTTTAATATAATTTTATATAAGTTTAGGAGTTAAGGGGTTAAAATATAATGAAGACAGTAGTAGCACACAGATTTTTACATACATTTTAAGTATGTGCTTCTGTTTTATGTCTATATTGTTTATCAAAGTATAAAGGAACATTGAGTTTGATGTTTAAATAGGCACTAACTGTGTCTCAGCACCTCTTTTGACTGCAGTCTAGTTTCTCTCACTATTACTGTCAAAGGTTGAGGTGACTTACCAAATTGCCAATTTTATTGTTTATTGCAATTTAGAAAATGTAAAATGAAATAGGATGTGTACATTTTTCTTGATTTCATTGTGTGTGGTTTTTTTACAACATCATATCTCACACTAGTCCTATAACCTGTTTAATTAATAACCACTAGTCCAGAACCATGTTCAGATTCTTTATTTGTCATTTAAACATTCCCATCATAGGTGTAATGTAAAAATGAAATGACGATGCATTGGTCTCAAACAACACACAGATAAAACACTTGCAGACAGAAAAAAATAGTCGACATAAAAATATATAAAAATCCATACATAAATAATGATGCACATAATAAAATCATCAAGTCATGTGATTACTACATTGTCAAAGGTAAATTTAGTCTGTTTTATATGGTCTGTCATGAGTTATAGAGCAGCAGACAAAGGGTAAGGTTTAGCTGCTGTCCAGTCTGAGGTTAAATCTTTTGTGGACGTCATTTAAACAAACACATGAACACACGTCTCCACATATATATATTTCTCTCTTCCTCTGTTTCTCTCTCTCCTTTTCTCTACCAATGCAGTGGATATGAACGGAGCAGAGCAGTGCCATGCATATCAATGTGTCCTTAATAAATTATGAACCAGATGTGGAGAAAAAGAGGGAGGAAAAAGGGCTTGTGTTTTCTGCTGTGTGGTCGGGAATTCACTAACTCCAGATGAAAAAATAACAAAAAAAAAAAGCAACACTCATTTTAAAAGCAAATGTCTTACAGTGCATATACTAATGCAAAGTAAGATATTCAACATTTTAATTAGCTATTTCAATTCAGTGTTTTACTTCTGCTATGTCCCTTGACAAGCTTGGTTTTAGCATAATGATGCATCATTTGCACTCACTCATTTCCTGCACAAGGTTTCTAGGTGATTAGGTGATTAGAGACATAAAATCTCTATTGGCGTCATAGGAACGCAGTATAATATAACTCATTTGTTGCAGCCACACTTAAATCACCTTCGGTTTATTATTCGGCACATTAAACAATCCTAATGACTAATACTGTGGTTAAAAATACCTTCCTAAGATCTACAGTAAGACTTAAACACCTAGAAATGATGTTCAGTGAAGTGTGAATGTGATGGTGTGTAAAAGTGCAGGGAGTTTTCAATGGTCAGGTTGGGGATTCGCTGTAGGAAGTACCTGGAGCTAAACCCATTCAGTGGCACCCAAGGGCCGAAGACCACAGCTCCACACTGAAGCCAAGGAAGAAGTTTGTTAAAGTGTAATACCCCTGATGGCCACTAGATGCTGGTTTCAAAATGCCCTAGCCCCCACAGACTTAAATTGAACCTCTGTCAAAAACCACTGATCATTACTGTTAATTATTAGTGTTCTGGTGGTACTTTTGTCAAATGTATTTGCTCTGTTACTTCAAAGATAACAGAGGAGACTGATGTCAGCTGTTTTGGGGTTTGATTGTGTTTCTTGTGTAGTGACTGACTTCTTGTTCAGTTTATGTTCCTCTAAGTCAGGGTTGTCAAAGTCATTTTTATTCAGGTTCCACATTCAGCCCAATTTGATCTTAAGTGGGCAAGACCAGTAAAATAACAGCACAATAACCTATAAATAAATACTACGTATTTTTCCTCTTTGTTTTAATGCTAAAAAAGTGCAATTTTAACAATATTATGTCTCTGCTTCTCTTTTACACATGTGCATTACAACTTACAGATCACAGTGGATCTACAGACAGAAAACATGTAGAAACAGGAAGAATATTGTTAACAATTCACTTATTTTTCTTACGAAATTTCAGGTTGTTTAGATTATTCACATATTTTGTGAAAGTTTGTCAATGTAAACATTTTTAATGTGTAATTGTAGTTTTTTCACACTAAAATAAAAACAACAATTTGGAGTTGTCATTATTTATAGGTTATGATGATTGTGTTTTACTGGTCCGACTCATTTGAGATCATATTAGTCTGTGTGTAGAACCTGAACAAAATGTGCAGGGGTTAATGGAAGGTTATTGTGTTCATGAGAGTTTAGGCAAGTGTGTGTGTGTGTGTGTGACAATAGTTATCTGCCTTTTTACGTTCAGTTTTGTTTTTCAGAAATGCATCGTGAGTCAAAACTGTAGGCTGAACAAGTGCCTTTACTGGTAAGACAAAGGTTTGGATGATCATGTGCTGCTGTTACAAGTTTGTGATAAACAAAAATAAATGCACCTCTTATGACCTTACACTATCACTGAGTGTACGATCTGTATCCAATTCTATGAGTGGGTCAGCGTAATTACTGTGTGCTTACTTTATGATTTTTCCTTGTCAGTATATTAATGCTAGCTTTGACTATCACAGTCCATCAGTTCAACAATTTTGTCCAAATACAGTCATTTCTTGCTCCAAAACTCCAAAGTGGTAGCAACACCAATGTAAATCGGTTGTCCAAAAAGTACTGGGTGACAATGGAGGCGATGTCAACTCATTTTATACAGAGAAGGGTTTGTTGCTTTTGTCAGTATGTTAGTGGTTGTGGGTAATGTGGTGCTTTGTGATAAAAGCTATTACCATGCATGGTTACAGTTTTAGTGCTGACATTGTATTATTAGTACGGTGTAAAATGACTCTCTAGTAGAAAGTACAATAGTGTAGTAATGAAACAGGATGCAAAAATGCCAGGCAGTTTTTCCAACAGAGCTACGTAATTAGCATCCCTGTATAAGATATCAGCAGATAAAAAACACAGATGAAGTTAGTTCTGGTTAAGCTTGTAATACTCGAGCAGAGCTTGTAGGACCTAGGAGGTGCGAGGTCACCATATATCTCTGTCCTGCTTTTTTTTTTCTTTTTCTTTTTTCTCCTTTTTTTTCCTTGTGTATGTATGTGACCGGCTGTCTCTGGCCCGGTTGCTGTGGGCCGGGGAGGTCGTTTTGTCTTGCAAGTATGTAACTGTATTGTTGTCTTGTGAAAAATCAAAATAAAATATTATTAAAAAAAAGATGAAGTTAGTTCTTCTTACAACAGTTCTGTCTCAGTAATACTGGAAAGATAATTACTCCTCACATAAAAAAGGCCAACTGACTATGTTCCCATTACAAAGGAGACATCTCAGACATTTTTTTTTCCCTTTTAATCTTATGAAACAGCACAACTAGACACAACAGAAAAAGCTAATACTTTGGGAGCTAATGTGGTATGGTCTCTCAACTGTTTTCACATTTTCCTAGATAAAAACACAACTTTAACACTTTATCGGGCAAGTGATTATTTTTGGTAATTTCTACAAACATTAACTATGGGGTCAATCCTGTGCCTCAGTGAGGTCAAGAAGCATGTTGGTTTTTATAACACCATACAGTGGTTCAGAGAGATTTTCTAAACATTTTGAAGTTGTAAATAGTGAATATGAGTGATTTTTTTGTCAGTTTACGACCTTAAAACAGTTTGTTTTATTTCATGTGTTTATTTTTTAGCAAGTGCTGCTTGGATGTTTTATGGCAAGGGGAGGGAGACTGTTGTCAGGCCAACCAACGAGAAGGTAGATGAGGATGTCCAATAACACACTAAGGTTGAAATTTTAAATTTCAGAGTATTTCAATGAGTGTCCTATAAAGGGTTAAGGGTACTTGTCAACATATGAGCTTATGCACTGGAAATTAGATGACAGAGAACACATCTGATATGACATTTAGTGCAAACACAAATTTAGTCTAAGTTAACTTCAATCCATATGTAGCAGAAATAGGTCAACAGATAACCAGATGGGGTGTCTCTAAGTCCACTGCCATGTGAACAGTTCATCAAAGTGACATTGTGCTATTTTCTTGACAGCTGCTGTGACAAAACTAGATAAATACAATTATGGCTTTTACGTATCCTGTGAACCACTGAGGGAAGGAATGTGGGAAACACAGTATTTGATGAATGAGTTACTTCTAAGAACATGCTTTTTCAGTGTACATTACATATGTTTGAAATGACTACGTTTAAGTGTGTTAAAGTGATTGATGTGTTCAGGTCGATGTAGTTGGCATTAGTGCTCACAAAGGCAACAGAGAGAAACTAAGTTGGACATTTTTTTTAACTTGCAGAGCAAATGTGAGAGGTTTGTATTCTCGATTATGTAATGAATCAGGTACAGGTATGGCTGGGTGATATGGCAAAAATATCCATCCATCCATCCATCCATCCATCCATCCATCCATCCATTTTCTGAACCCGCTTAATCCTCACAAGGGTCGCGGGGGTCAAAAATATCATATCACGATTTTTAAAAAATAAAATCACAATCTCGATTTTATCATGATTTCTTACATTGATCTTTGAGACTAATTTGCATACGTTTTGCCAGGTAAAATGTCGCTGCTTCTTTTACCTCTTTCCATCATTTGCTACTCTTCCCATAAAGAGTGTCTTTACTAAATGCTTGCATTGAAGTTGTTGGCGTGAACATAAACGCGAAAGCTTACAATGTGGACAGAAAACAGGCCAATTAAGTGGCATGTATATTTACAAGGGTCATGATATCGCCATGATATTGTTAATTACTGTTTGTTTAGGGAAAAGCCAAACCAATTCCATACGATGGAAGTGGAGTTCTTTTTAGGAAGCAACTCACTTTCACTGTCAGCATGAAATCCACGTTATGTGGACGTGAACGGACGTGATGCGTCTGTGTGTCAGCATATAACTACACCCAGAGCCGTTGGCCGTGGCTCTGACTACATCATATTAAAGACGCCTCAGTCGTACATTTATTCATACATTTATTCAGGTTTCTCACATCCAGCTTCATATTAATAAGACACAATATTTCCTAAACCAAAGAGAAATCAGTCAAATGGCTGTCACATAACGTCACAACATGATGTGTTTAATTAATTTGCTAAAGCTTAATCATGAGAAACCATGATTTATTCATTTCAGGAAGTCTATCAAATACACCACATATAATAATTAGTATTTTTAATGACAAAAACAATACTTTCCAGCTGATTCATAATAAATTGTTGGACTGTATGTATATTTAGTCATTTAAAGCAGTGTGATTACTTCTCACTAAAAATGAATCTTTTAGTCAGGCACATGTTGAAAAGTCTTCAGCTTGTTTTTCAAAAGGTCATCTGATGTAGGATTATTTAGTTTATTTTAATTTATTTTTCGTAATCTGCCTTCAATTGATTCAGTTGACTTGAATAGCCACATTGAATATCTTAAATTCCTTTGCTGCTTTGGATCTCCAACCCCAAACACAGAGCTGTGAGATAAGAATGATTATCTTATTCATCATAATGTGTTTTAATCAGTACTTCAATTGCACCAAGAGATTATGAGAAAGCTTCAAAAACACAATGGTCAATTGTATTTTTTTTAAACAGTCTGTCCACATAAAAGCAGACACAAAATAATTAAAAAAAAAAACTCTTAGCTAAGTCTCTGTTAGCTGAACTTTCAAATAAAAACTGCACAGATAAACAAATATTCCCAGTACAACGTTCACTGTATGACCTCCTGTCTCCTAAGTGGGTGTGGTCATGAGGGTTGTGCAGGTCTCATGGATCAATAAAAGTAGATCATGATAGATGGAAGACGATAATACACTAATATCATGTTTTACAGATAAAAAACACTAGTTTGTTATTATCTTAACTTTCCTGCTTGATTTGACCTTTAGACAATATTTGTGCTACATATACATGTAATGCATACACATTTGTGCTGGAAAATGTTCATGGAAACATTAAAATTCTGCAGAACAAACAAAAGAGGCTGTTCTGCTCTTTCTCTTGGTTGAGGTGAGTTATTTTTTTCTGTTTTGTACAAGAGGAAATGTACATGGAGGAAATGGAAACACCTTTATCGAATAATACTTACTGTGTAATATGTGACATATCTTATACCGCCACCTGCTGGTGACACAATGCAGCCTTCATTCTACACATGTTAACAGAAAAATAAATGTAATTCACATGTTAGTTTTTTAGACTTTTCAAAACAACATATCTACTGACAGACGTTAACTGTCCCGTGGTCTATGTGTCTGAAAAATATAATTTGTCAGAATGTTTTGTAAATATGTGAGTTGTGAAAAAATGCTGATGCTAATGCTAATGCTAATGCTGGCTCTTATTCTGTGTGTTTTCACAGCTGAACTTTGGCTTAAGGCCAGAGTACAACACAGTTTTTACCCTTTAGACAAAAAATAGTAAATTTTAGGAACTGGAAAAAAACTGAAGGTAAATAAGATGCTCCATCATACACGTAATTATGGATGATCTAAGAATGAAGTGTGCACTGATCTGACAACTTCATCTACCTCCTCCCTTATTCCATACAGACCAATTGAACATGATAGCTCCGGTTCAGCGGCAGCATCGACCGCTTTTGTTATTTTTAGGTCACAGATTCATGACCCTGCATCGGCCGCTACAAGCTGAACACGATCCAGCACCGAGAAACCCATAAGCTTTGATTAATTCATTAAATTGTCATAAGGTTGTTTGGCAAAACCGCAACCGGGCTGCAGGTTTTCCACACATTCACACCCATGTCGCACGCTCGCATGAGCGCGGCTGCGACAACAGAGGCACGTTTCTCACACCGTCACGCACACGTACACGTAAAACACACAAGACACACAATAACAAAACATGATCTTTCCAGCTGCTGTTTAATTGATAGTTATTCTTTACAGTGGAAGCAGATCCAAAACGGAACTAAGCTGATCACCTGCGCTTCCGTTGTGTGTGGATGCATTTTAGTGTGTGTGCGCATTTGTGTACGCGTGAGGTGTTAAATCCCACAGAACAATATGGAGGGTAACTCATTTATTTTCTTATCTTGTGCCGTTGTTGTTCCCCACCGCCCGTGTGTGTGTGTGTGTGTGCATGTGTGTGTGCGTGTGTGATTGTGTAACTGCCTCCCTCCCTCCCCTGCTGGCCTTGTGCACAGACCTCAATCTCATTAAGACGCCTCTGAACTTTCTAGAATGTCACGGCCTCGTTACCTGAAGCCACCGCAGGCACACACCTCCAGGGTTTGGTCTATTTTCTGCTGCTGCCTGGTCATTCATTTCAGTTAAGAACCTGTTTCACATCTGGACAAGCCATATTTATTTATTTATTCATTTACCTCTCAGCTTCTTGGGTTATTTATTTACCCAAGATTGCTTCGGCAATTTATTTCTGTCTCATTAGTAATTTGGTGAAATGTACTTTCAAAGCCTTCCACTCCACAACGATGTAGATCATTGTACACAAATATATCATGATTTGTCATCTTTTCTACAGGTTTTTACAAACTTTTCTACAGAAGCTGAGGACAGCTGTGGATTTACATATTATTTTATGGTCGTTATCTTGTTATAACAAATAATTTAATTCGTTGTCTCGAGATAATAAAGCTCTTTTCCCCGTGATAACAAAATACATTAATTCGTTAACTCGAGATAACATAGTTCATTTTTTTGAGATAATCTGTAACTTACCGGTAAGTTGTTGCTGAATGTCTGTTCTGCTCTGTACAACACAGTCAGCAGCAGCTCATTGAAAACTGCAATGTGGAGGATATGGTACCTGCTTGCATCTGAGTTCTGTATATATTTCTCTATTACAAAATAACAAAATAAATTAATTCGTCCATGACCAGGCGTCATTATGTGATATATTGTGAGTGACAATTGGTAGAGCCAATATCATACATGTTCACTATGTTAGAACTTCTTTGGAGAAGGTGTTTCTTTTTACAGTTAAGCACATTAACTGTTTTCGAAAACATGCAAAAATCAAGCAAGCATAAAAAAATAACATTTTTTTTGCTAAATAAAAGATCATAGTGTGGAAACGTGTGTGTTCTTTCAAAC